>CBVK0100576596.1:0-26636 GCA_900067695.1 Picea abies | reverse complement strand
TTAGGGATTGTCAAATTTAGGGATTGTCCAAAATATTTTAAGTACCATTACTTTATAGATGTGAATATTTAAGATTTAGAGATTGTTTAGGTAAAGATTTTGAAAGATCTTTCAAGCACCATTACTTTCCCTTTAGAGATTGTGGAGGATTTTGCATGTAATATTATCCTTTTTCCTTTAAATATTAAAGTATCATTATTCTCCTTCATTTAAATAGTTTACATTTAGGGATTCTGAATGATTATTTTTTTTTTAAGTATTATTACTTTTTAAATTTATGGATTGTGAAGGATTTTTCGAGTACCATTATTCTTCTTTTAAGGATTGTGAAGGATCTTTCCAGTATCATTACTCTCCTTCATTTAAATAGTTTAGATTTAGGGATTGCGAAGAATTTTTCAAGTACCATTACTATCTAGATTTAGGGATTGTGAAGGATAATGCAAGTACCATTACTCTCATTTTAAGGATTGTCAAGGATTTTGTAAGTACCATTACTCTTCTTTTAAGGATTGTGAAGGATCTTTTAAGTATTATTATTCTTCTTTGAATATGTAAAATTTATAATTTATTTACATTGATTTTGTGTTTTGTTTGATAAGGAGAAATTTCTTAATTTTCCCAGTTTTTATTTTTTTATAAACTATGTTTAATATTTGACATTTAAATACATTAATCTTTATTTGAATAATTTGAATTTAGTGTATAAATATAAAAATATTATTTTTAAATATGATATGGAAATTTTTTGTATTTAGTTGTAATTTTTATTATAATTTTGTTTTAACATATAAAATTAAAATACATTATATATATATATATAACAATCATATATTAAATAATATATATTAAAATGTATAGTTGTGTGAAAAATATTTACAAAATTCTTATACAATTCAAAAAAATCGCACTAGCTCTATGGCTAGAGTTTAGCGGTCGTCCTCTAGCTGTCTGGATCTCTTGGAGGTTCTCTCTTCGACATGGCCTCGGGTTTGGGGGGAGGAGCCTCCCCTCCTTCCCCTAATATCACTACTTTTTAGGATTTGATTGCTTCATACCCCAAATCGGCAAAGTCTGCTCTCGCCAAATTCGTGAAAAAACTTGACAAGATACCAAAGGTTCATGTCCATCCCTTGTCGGCGTGCCCTTTTTCTCTTCGGCTTGCAAAGAATGGACTGATTGGTCAATTTACAGGAATATGGCCTTCATCGAAAGCCATGGCGCAATGGTTAGATCTAAACTGGAAGAAGATGATACAAGGGAAAATGTCCTCGACATTATGTGATAAGGGTTTTTTTGTCTTTCTGTTTGAAAAAAAAGCAAATCGGGATCTAATCCTTAGAAATGGGCATTACTTTATGGGATCAAGGGGAATGTATTTAAATAAATGGACTCCAGAATTTAGTCATGAAAATGACATCCTTTCGACTGTCTCGGTTTGGGTGTGTCTTTTGTTTCTCCCGCTCCACTGTTGAAATGATGAAACCCTTCGAAGTATTGGGAATATCCTAGGAAGATTCATTGATCGAGTCAAACCACGAGATGGTATGAAATCCTGTGAGCGAATTTGTGTAGAGGTACATCTGGAAAAGGGACTACCAGAGGCCATTTCGTTAACTCTGGATAACTGGTCTTACATCCAACAAGTAGATTATGAAAAACTCCCCTTTAAGTGCAAAACTTGTCACGAATATGGGCATTTTGCAAAAAGATGTCCACAGAATAAATCATATCCCCTAAAGGAAAGAGATCAAGAATAATGGCAACAACCAAAAAGGAAAAAAACAACAGGGAAGGTAGTCCATCAGCCAAATCTAGCTCAAGGAGGTCCTCCTCCTCCTTATCCCCCCCGAATCTCCTCTGCGGGAGGAAATAGAAAAGGCGAAACAAGTAGAAATCCATTTGAAATCTTGGATAATATAGAGGAAAATATGGGAGAACCAAAGGAAAAGAGAAAGGAATCTAAAGAAGGAAGTAAAGGAAAAAAAATAAAATAAAATAAAAAATAAAAAAATATGGAGATCCCCTCCCAATCTGCGCATTCAACAGTTGCAGCAATAGGTGAGACAAAAATTGTAGGCTAATAATGAACAAAACAAAATTATCAAAGATGCTCACCGACGTTACCAGGTATTCAATGAAGGTGATTTGGTGATGGTTTATTTATGGAAGGAGCGGTTTCCTCGAGGAACCTACCACAAATTGAAGTATAAGAAAATTGGTCTGTGCAAGATTCTCGAGAAAATCAATGACAATGCTTATAAGGTCGATTTACCAGCTGACCTCGATATCTCCCATGTGTTTAACATTTATGATTTGTATATCTTCCATGGGGACAATCTGGGTGATGACAGGGAGGAAGAGGTGGATTGGAAAAATGACATTCCAAACAAGAAAAAGGAAAAGATTGCACATATTTTAGATAAGAAGACCCTTCATACTCGACAAGGCCAATACAACCGATATATGGTACGGTGGGAAGACGTAGCACTAACAAAGAGTATGTGGATTACAAAGGGTGACTTACGGAACCTAGATCCCATTAAATGGAAACAGTTTGAAGACAATAACATGCAGGAGTTGTGCTCTTTTCAACCAGAGGAGAATGATGCAGGGATTTTTCGAGGGTCATAACTTTTGACTCGATTACCCGTTTGGGCTAAAATTTTATGGGGAGTTGTGTATCGAAGAGTTCACTATCGTGCTGACTAGACTTATCTGATTGGACATGGTTTCAACACTTTTTCAAGGCCAAATTCCTTCATAAAAGACCTCAAATTGGGGTTTTAGTGTTTTTATGATAATTTTTAATTTTTCAATTATCAGTTATCTCTTATTTTTTGAGCTTACTCAGAAAAGTGAGTTGACAAATAGTGTCACGCTGTTTATCTCTTAGTTAGTGTTCATTTTTAGAGTCATGTGAGAATTTTATAAATTTAGTTGTTTTTCTAAAAAGTAGTTGTTTTTCTAAAATTAGTTGTTTTCGAAAATCCCACATAGTATTTATAAGGGGTTGAACTTTGATTGTAATAGTTAGGATGGAGAAGGAATAAAAGAGGGTTATTTTTCCATTTTTTTGTGTTTTCATGATTTATTTTATCTTGTGAATGAATCTCGGGCTTTGGCTACATCAGTCTGGATAGAGTGTGTGGAGCAATTGCTTGAGTTATCTAATTGTGGAGATAGTTTTGGAGTAGAGTCAGTTTTTTAGATATATGAATTGTAACTGAGGGTAAGGTTGCAAGTTGTGGATCTTTGGGCGATCTTGTCAACCTCACCATTACCAATAGCTTTGGCTATATGCAGATGTAATGCGCGCAGCGTAATAACTTGATGGAGAATAATAAAGAAGCGAAGAATGCCAGATCTTTGTGGACGTAGCCCATGGGGGTAAAGCATTATGTCACTGTCTGTAATGTTTCTTTTATGTCTTGCAGTGGTTTATAATAAATGAATGAATATGTTAGTTGTAAAATGCATCGTGCACTAGAATAGTTCTTATATTTGTTGCAGAATGAATGTTAAATGAATATACATGGTTATAGAATGGTAGATATGGATTTAATGATACAGTAGAATGATAGATATGATGAATGTTGAAGTAAAAAGCATGTCTAACATCCCCAAATCAACATCCCTTTCAAGGTTGCAGACATATGGATCCTAAAGTTGCCCATAAAGTCATCTCGGGCGAGACTTCATTGTGCACAGTGTTGCCTTCTAGTCTCCAGAAGGGCCGATGGTTTGTAGGGTTTTTGTTGGAAACTTAAGTGTTAGCGATATTTCTTGTAAGGGGGGTTAAAATGCAAAAGAATGGGTTAAAACCCACTTGTTCTAAGTTTTGAACGCGAATGCGCCCGTGGTAAGCGGCAAGCAAGTCCGAGCGGCAGCGATTCGCGTGCCTGGATCAACGGTGCATATGGGATTCCGGACCCCCCCCCCCCCCNNNTTTCTACCTTTAAGCGGAGGGGGGGGGTCCAAAATCGGGGGCGCATCTCTTCAACAGTCCAGATCAACGCGCTCGGATCAACGGTGATAAAGGCAATTCCGGACCGGGGGGGGGGGGTCCGGAATCGGGCGCGCAGCTTTCCGACGGTCGATATCTTAGCGCCCGGATCAATGGCGCTCGCGCGATCCCATCATTCTCAGCTGCTCTGTGTTTAGCCTGCGTGGGCCCTTCTCCCGTCATGTCATCTTCTAGAACCACCTTTATCCTGCTGCCGTGTGTCATCCATCCGCCTCCCCTCTTTGGTCCACATGGTCCTCCTTCATTCTCATCATCCACTCGTCGCTAGCCATGTGTCCCGCTCCTTTCCACGTCAGCCTCTTGCCAAAGAGTGAGTCCATTATCTCTCGTCTTTCCCCCTTCCGCCTGTTGTCTTCTGCCATGTGCCCTCCTCTGTCGCCCTTCTCACACCTCGCCACCACTCCTGTCATGCGCCCCCATCCTTTGCGCTGGCCTCCACATCTATTCGTCAAGCCCTCCAGTTATTCCAGGTGGCAGCGCGAGGAGTCTTCCACATCCCAAAGTGCTGAGCTGGCCGGGTCGTTCTCAATCCCGACGAAACAGTTATTGAAGTGGTTGGTGGTGGTTAGACATCGCCTCCGCCATAATGGGAAAGTCCGGCAATGAATTAAAGGCACGTCGATCCGCCGGTGAAATTGTCAGAAGATCGATCGCGTCTGCCATAAGTTGCACGACCATTCAAAGATTGCAGCTGCAGATTGTTAGAAGCCATGCAGACGCAAAGCTTTTAATGCTACGTCTTGATTTTGTTGTTGTTGCTAGTTTGAGTATATGAAGGCGTTTTCGCCATTTTTGTATCTATCGATGGTAGAGCTAAGCTCCCGACTATAAAGTTTTAATAACCATTCTGGCTTCCTGGTTATGCCTCTGTGTTTGAGATTTCTTGTTTTATGACAAACAGTTCTCCTTTTTCATCTATGTTTCATCTCATGCTAGAGAGTTCATGATCGAATGATTCGCGTGAATTGTTGCAGTTATGTTATGATAAAGGATTTGTTGTGACATTATTGTATTCTCTGGTCTTCTGTGTTTGAATGTAAAAGGATTTTGCGTTCGGATGCTTTCTTCTCCAGTCTGTTACAAACCAGATGTTTATTATAGACCTTTGCACTCTTCTCACGCAAGTCTTCCCCCTACTCACCCTTTATTGCAACCCACTGTTCAAAGTTTATCAAGACCTCACTCGTTCATGCATACTCGGTCTAGTTTCAGAGTTGAGACGATATTGTTCTGAGTTTCCCTCCATTTGATCACCCCTTTAAACAAATCGTGACATTAAATTGATGGGTGTCAGGCTCTGCTCCTGCAAGAAATCCAGGAGTGACCTATGATGCTAACATTAAGGTAGAACCCGAGTCAGCCCAACCATCCAATAAATGGTTCTGTTGTTGGCTAGAACTCAAAAGAACAGATTGGAGGGGATTTGATGAGAAGGACAGTGAAGAGAATGCAGTAGTAACAGGGGATGTTCAGGCCATGGAATCCAACTAAGCAGGAGATTGAAAGATAGTTAGCCACAAAAGAGCTCGACTTCACGCAGAAGGACAATAGAAACCCTCAGTATACTCCACGCTAGTATTTGAAAAGAAATGTTTTTACTGATCTTCATGAGGCATTTTTTTTTTTTCCAGAACTGCTGCAAGAGTGGATACTAAGATTGAAGGATAATCACCCAAATAATTGGATAAGACTAGTAGAGTGGACTACTGAGAATATTGCGTGGATACAAAAAGTCAATAATAAATTCACGTGCGTAGTCGATTTCTGGCTATACAACATTATTGCAGGATTTATTACCGAGTTTGTAGTCGATACTGCAAAGTCTTACACTGTTGTAGAACAAGATTTTTTGAAGGGGCCGAGAGGAAGATATATTAGATCACTTTACACGTCGATGAAGATTTTATTGCATGATAAAGGAGTGATGACAATGGAGTCAAACAGTTAAATCACTATGCACGCATGGGGAGACATGGGCAAGCACTAAGGACGATATGAGAAATGGAGAAGGACATAGATAGAGGTCAGAAGAAAGAAGAAATGGACCCCATTATGATGGATGGAAATCAGATAAAGGAAATAATGGAAAGAACGAGAACGACGCGCCGCGAAAGGCCCTACTAGTATAATATCAATAGGAAAAATAGGGCAGTAGTCGAGCGAGAGGGCTTGGACAGTGATGAAGAGGAAGTAGAGGATATTCATGCTACATAGTAGATTGAGGAAATCATGCGCACCACATATGAGAGAAAAACCAGAGGTCAAGGATCTGGCGCAGAAGAAGGCTCTCCATTCCAGATTAGAATTAGTGTGGAACCCACAACCCCATGTGCAACTAAGACATCTGAAGAGAAATAATCGTTTAGACAACCATAAATCAATAGCATAAGGATTTTAGTAGGATGAGGGTCCAATGGAAATTCATGTGGAAGTACGAATTCAGCTAGCAGTAGTCAGTTTTCTACACCGCGCGACGGCGGTAAAATAAATTTTGCAATGGCAAGACATGATCCAACTATTCGGTTGCCATAGTTTCATGGGGAAGGTCAGAGGACCCAGAGAAGCATTTATTCATTTGTGAGAATATTTGGGCAGCTAAACAAATCATGGATGAAGATATAAAAGTATCACAACTTGCAATTACATTCAGAGACTGCGCACTGGATTGGTATATGGGCCTCGCAGTAAACAATCCACAAGGAGCACTTACAACCATTGCAAACGCGAAGAAGGCACTAATCAATGAATTCCAACAACCAATTTCAAAGGATCAATACATGAATGAGATGATAGAAATCAAACAGAATCCAGGAGAGTCGTTTTGGGAAATCAACCAGAAGTTCAAATGATTGAAAGGTAAGTTGAAATACCCCATCACAGATATGTAACATAGGCACCTATTCATTAATTCATTATTGGGACACCTTAAATATCCATTGAGGCAATAGAATTTCCATACTTAGGTTGAGGCTCTGCAAGCATCCTTGAAATTAGAAGAAAATCAATATAAACATACAAATCCATCTATAGAAGAGTTGAGAGCGGATCTCAAGAATTTGGCATTTCAACTAAATCAAAACAAAGGCAAGGAAAAGGGGGAAGTTGTTTGGTTTACTTTATGTAGAACAAAAGGACATCATAAGAATGAGTGCCCAACATTTGCACAATACTTGGGAGCAGGATTGTCGAATCCCTTACCTACTAGAGGATCATGGTGTGAAATATGTAGAACACATGGACATGATCCATATCATTGTCCCATGATGCAAAAGTATCAAACAATACCTAAAAATACATTCTGCAAGTCTGTAGGACACGAGGACAAGGATTGTATAACCTTGAAAATAATGAAGGAGAGGAACTCATATGCATATAGGATGCAGGTTGAACCTATGACATGTCCACCTACACAACAATATAATAACGTTCAGTAGTTTACAATGCCACTACAGTATAATAATGTGCATCAGTTTGCAGCGCCACTTCAGTATAATCAGGTTACATCGCGCAGAGACAATCAAGGCATCATAGGAGGATTCATAATAAGATTTGGAGGAGGTAGAGGACCAATAACCTGTCACAATTGTCAAAAACCTGGACATTATGCAAGGGATTGTCCACAGTCACCAACGACATGTATGTATTGTTGTGCAACAGATCATAATACAGAAGACTGTCCGACACTTCTGATAAAGAAATAGGAAAAGAGGAATCAAAATAACCAAAATGTTCAATGGATTGCTACAGAAAGTAGAGAAGATGATGGGGAAAATATCGATATAGTTACTCTAGGTGGAACCAAGATAGGAGTAGTTGTAGCAAAGCAAGATCATAACCAACACCAGTGGATCAGAAAGAATACAACACCTCAACAACATTTTGATGCGCGGAAAGAAAATGAGACATCCAAGGAGGCTAAACAAGAAATTTTGAAGAAGAATATTGCTTCTACTTCAAGTACAAAGCTAGGATATGATGTACCATTATATGGTATGCCTCATCTATTTGATTATATCAATAGAGATCGGTCTTTAGAACAATTAATTAATCTAAGAAAATTTTTGGGGTCTTGCTTGAAGTTGTTGAATGATAAATCATCTATAAAAATGTTACAAGGTTTGTTAGAAAAATACAATTCTGGAGAAGAGTTACAACTAGAACATAGGAAAGTAAATCATGTCCGTAGGAAGACAAGAACAAATAGGGAGTTTAGACTGAATGAAAATATTGGAGACTTTAGCATGGGTGATATCATATTAGATTTGGGGTCTGAAGTAAATGTTTTGTCCAAGAAAACATGGGAATGTATGGGGGAACCTACATTGGGATATTCACCCATTTAGCTGAAATTGACAAATCAACATAAAGTGATATCAATTTGTAGATTGAAGGGAATACCAGTGGATTTAGATGGTGTGCGCACTATGACAGGCTTTGAGATAATTGATATAATGGATAACACTACACCATATCTAGCATTTTTGGGACTAGATTGAGCTTTTGACAATCAGGTTATCATCAACTTGAAGACCAGGAAAATGATTTTTGATTCAAGAGAATATAGAGTCATTACACCATTATATCCTTTATAAGGAGGAAGATACGTTGAAACTACAATAGAGAATTTCATCACAGAAGAGATAAACCAGTTATAAAGAACTATCGTGCGCAAGGAAGATTACATTAACCCAACAACAGATGGAATGCTTAGTTGGAGAAGCAATAGTTCTTGTGCTTCAAATTCTGACACAGTGTTGGAGAATTGGTAGCAGGGATTGCATGAGATATCCACAAGAAGATGTGCAAGAATGACATGCACACTAAAATGGGTTGACACAGAGGTAAGAGAACCTCCAACTTTTTATGGTCAGAATGATTTAGAAGAATTTTTAACAAAGTTTGAGTTAGAAGTTTTGGAATTT
Organism: Picea abies; assembly: GCA_900067695.1. NCBI lineage: Eukaryota > Viridiplantae > Streptophyta > Pinopsida > Pinales > Pinaceae > Picea > Picea abies. The sequence continues at coordinate 17,687 of CBVK0100576596.1, read as the reverse complement.
TAGAGGTTACCAGTGTTAGATATTTCCTTGAAAGCTACACATGCACGTTGTTGGGGTACTCATAAAGAGAATATTCATAATTGGTATCAATGCAAAAGATTACTGCACATCATATTTGGCGCAAAACATGAGAAGAAATATATGGAGAAATATGATGGAATAGGACAGGTCAAAGAACTTATAGAAAGATGTATAACCTAATGGATATTGGTACCACCAGAACAGTGGCCACATCACTTTATTCATACATTGGAAGGAATCCCAAGGAATTGGTATACAAAATTGGAACTGCATAGAGGAATTGAAATTGGAACATTTGCAGCAGAACTTTGTGATCACCTTTGCATTTGAACATGAGAATCCAGAGATAGATACAACACTGAAGTTGATAAAAGAGAGCATCTTTTAAGAACTTGAAGTTGAAATTGTAACAACTTATCAAACCAGAATCGACAAACAATCAGACAGTTATTACACTGTTACCACGTCACAGAAGATGACCCAAAAGAAGAAAACCTACGTGATATCCAGATTACAAAAGTTGAAGGGGAAAGATAAGTATAAGGTCCAAAGTTAGAGTAATAAGAATTTGCTACACCACTGAAGATAAAGAAGGTAAATATTGGAACATAAGAGAATCCAAAGATTGCAAGTATTGGTGACTAATGGGATAACCAGACAATGGAAAGAATAACAGAGTTACTACACGAGTATAGTGATTTGTTTCCAACGACGTTTTCATAAATGAAAGGGGTAGCAGGAGAACTTGGAGATATGAAGATCCCCTCGAGATCAGATGTCAAACCAATAAGACAAAGACCCTATAGGTTGAATCCAGTATATAAGCAGAAAGTGAAGGCAAAAATTGATAAAACGTTAGCAGAAGGGATAATAGAACATTTTGAAGAATCTGAGTGGATTATCCCTATGGTAGTTCAGGAGTAGAAGAAAGGGGGAATAAGGATATGTGTAGACTTGAGGAAGTTAAATGATTCATGTTTGCATGATCCCTTCCCTACTCCATTTACAAATGAGGTCTTGGAGAATGTAGGAGGACAAGAAGCATAGTCATTTACTGATGGATTTTCAGGGTATCGCCAGATCAAAATAGCACCAGAGGATCATCATAAGACTACATTTGCTACAGAATGGGGGTCATATCAGTACACAATGATGCCATTTGGATTGAAGAATTCCCTTGCTATTTTTTCAAGGGTAGTGGTAGCTACGTTTAAGGATTTCATACATAAGTTTTTCGAGGTTTATCTAGATTATTGGACAATATTTAGCCTATTAAAGGATCATGTGGAAATTTTAAGATTGATGCTAGACAGGTGTAGATAGTGTCAAATCTCTTTGAACAATAAGAAATGCATATTCAATGCACCATTTGGAATTTTGTTAGGGCATGTGGTGTGTAAACAGGATCTGTTGGTTGATCTTGCCAAGATTGTTGTTATTGTTAATTTACCACCACCCAAGTTAGTGCACCAATTAAGAGCTACACTTGGTCATACAGGTTACTATAGAAATTTTGTAAATAACTATGCACAGATTACTGTGCCAATGGAGAAGTTGTTAAAGAAGGATATCAAGTTTCAGTGGAATGATGAGTGCCAACAGAGTTTGGACATCTTGAAGGAGAAAATGGTGACAACACCAATTCTGGTGTTTCCATATTGGTCAAAGTAGTTCCGTGTTCACATGGATGCATCTTCAATAGTAGTTGGAGCAGTATTAACACAACTAGGAGAAGGTGATATAGATCACCCAATAGCATTTGCAAGTAGGAAATTGTCAAAGTCAAAATAGAATTACAATACAACAGGAAGAGAAGATTTGGCTATGGTGTATGCATTGCAGAAGTTCGGACATTATTTATTAGGCCAACATTTCAAGATGTTCATAGATCACTCTACTCTTAAATACCTAGTCAACAAGCCAATATTGGGGGGAAGGATATGTAGATGGTTGTTGTTATTTCAGGAGTTTGATTTTGAAGTAGTTGTGAAACCTGAAAGATTGAATGTAGGGCCAGATCATTTGTCTAGGATAACCAATGGGGAGGAACCAAGCAATTTAGAGGACATTTTTCCTGATGCACAACTCTTTTCAGTGCAAATTGTTGATGAATAATTTGCTGATGTCATTGAATTTTTTAGTATTGGATTTGCTCCAAAGAAATGTACCACTGCGCAGAAGAAGAACTTGGTGGTCGAAGATGCCATTATCAACTTATTGCAGGACATTTGTATAATCTAGAATCATACAATATTTTAAAGAGATGTGTTATGGAATATGAACGTCCTATCATCTTAGCAAAAATACATGAAGGAATAGCCGGAGGACATTATGAAGGGAAGGCTATTGTGCATAAGATACTACACGCAGGATTATGGTGGCCAAAAATTTCTAGAGATGCAAAGGATCAGTATTGTCAGACTTGTGATGTTTGTTAGAGGGTAGGAAAGCCATCCAGAAGGGATGAGATGCCATTAAGACCTCAGGTAACTCTTAAAGTGTTTGATAAATGGGCAATTGACTTTGTAGGTCCAATCAATCCACCAACTCGAAGATCAAAAGTAAGGTACATTATTACAGCGACAAAATACTTAACCAGATGGGCTAAAGCAGCAGCAGTAAAAGATTGTAGCACACTTTCTGGTTGAACATGTAATTACAAGATTTGGATTCCCTAGGATTTTGATGAGTGATCAAGGAACTCATTTTATTAACAGTACCATTCAGGTAATGACTGGAGAATTTGAGATACACCATCAGAAGAGCACTCCATACCATCCTCAATATAATGAAACAGTGGAAGCATTTAATAAGATTTTGGAGAATTCCTTAACTAAGATTTTCAATGTGAACATGGTTGATTGGGATTTGAAGATAGCAACAATATTATTGGATTATAGAACTACATGTAAGAAATTTACAGGGAAGACACCTTTCAGATTGGTGTATGTTCAGGAAGCAGTAATCCCTTTGGAATATTTGATACCTAGTCTGCGCATTGCAACCATTACAAACATGGTAGAAAGAGGCCCACCTCGAGAAAGATTGGCTCAACTTATGGAATTAGAAGAAGATATGATTATGGTTGGTTTCCGCTAGGAAGTATAGAAAGCAAAGGATAAAGCTTGGCATGATAGACACATCAAGAAGAAGAACTTCATGGAAGGAGATCTAGTTCTCCTCTATGACAATAAATACTTACAACACCCAAGGAAATTCAGGATGCATTGGCTAGGGCTATCTGAGATAAATTCTGTCACAGATGGAGGTGTTGTGCAACTGAAGGATTTAACAGGAAAAGAGATGCAAGTATTTATGAATGGTAGTCAACTAAAAATGTATAGGGACAGTCGACCTAGTAACCCTCGGTAGTTGCAGCACAAAAAAGCAGAGTTGTACATAGTGTATATAGTAAAAACTTAAAAAGAAAGAAAAAAGTGGAAAAAGAAGAAAATAAGAGAAAAAAAAATGGGAAAAAGAAGAAAAATCCAAAAAGTTGAATTAGATCGATAAGTGTTTTGCATGTAGTTAGACGATTCAGCAAACAAAAGACAACAATTGGTATGGAAAATACTTGAAGACGATGCGCGTCGGAGAAAGGGTACCAAGCAGAAAAAGCAGCGAGTCGAAATAGAAAGTAGCTGGAAAAAAAAAGCCAGTGGTCGAAAAAAGTACAGCGTGACAAAGCATTTATGATGGGACTTATAAAAGTAGTAAACTTGCAAGGCAATACTCATTGTGACATTGAGAAAATGAGAGATAAGGAGTGAAAACGCAGTGTGATCAGGTATTTTCGAAGTATTCAATGAAGATTCAACGCAACTTTTGTAGGAATTAGCAGAATGGCGCCACCGAAGGTCGGAGCTCCGAGCCAAACTACAAGGAAACATGCAGTTCCACTAGATCGCCAAAGGATACAATGATTGAGGGGGTAAACATTCAGTTGAAGGGAGTGGTGGACATGGATGTCGTTCCTTCACCAATCATCAATCTAGTGAGTCCCATGCTTGTAGAAGAAAAATAAGTTCCAACGATAGAGGAGATGGAGGTTGAGATGCAGGGAGCAACATGAAACCCTAGCATAGAGCAGAACCCCACACAACAACTTGGATTAGGAGCACCACAATAGATGGATGAGCATGATGATGAAAGAATAGAGTCAGATGAGCCTAGAGGACATGTCGAAGAAGCACAACACCCTGTTGCAGAACCAGTGCAGTAGTCGGAGGAACTATTGGTGGAAGATATTACAGGACAACAATATTCAGACGCATAAGACGAAGAGGATACACACCAATAAGCATGGCCATCGATAGAGACAACGAAGACAAAGGGAAAATAGACGATACAAAGATCACTACGCAAACAGAAAGAAGTAAAACTGACACTGTCGTGCATACCCGAAGAAGTCAAGATCCTTCCTAGCATGTTAGGATGTGTGGATAAACTAAAGTATGTGGACCATGATATTACAAACAGGGACAAGTTCCCTAAGTTTGCGCCACAAGTTTATATGGAGAGCAAAGTTAAAGGTTCGCCATGGGTTCCAATTTTAGAGCCAAAGCAATGGATTGCAGGATTATATAACACATGTATCATGGACCTGTTGGAAATTCCCCATGTTGGGAGAGGCAAAGATGTCAATGCATGCATGAAACAACTATTGTCCTTGGTGCATGGAGGTGTTCTATGGATGAACAAATCAATATCAATATATGTATATCTAATTGTAGATATTACAGGTTTCCAACAAATGGAGAAAATCTAGAACAATGTTTAGATGGCAAGACAAAGGAGAAAGCTATGGTAGAGGAGATGAAGAGGAAATATAGTACTGACAGAGGATATAGGGGGGTGATCATTAACATAACCAGTGAACTAGAAACCAGATTGGCGACCGAGATGATGGCTTATAAACTTATAAGGAAATGTCACAAGGAAGAAGCACCTGCAGGAGTCAAAGAAACAATCGTGCAGTTTGCGAAGGGGAGTATACTCAGTTGGACCCCATATTTACTGAATTTGTTTTTGGATGACTGCAAGGATGCACAGGATCTTGGAACAGAGTTCCACTATGCATAGTTAATTATATTGATAGCTTTGGTGGGTTGGGGAGAACCCAAATATAGCTGATTTTACCCGAGGCCAGGAAAGTGTCGCGTAACAAAGTATAGCACATTGTGGCACACTTCAGATGCAAAACAAAAGAAGGAAAATTCCAACATATTTTCCATGTATTGTGATGAGATGCAAGAAAAGTTGGCTGCTACATGGAGGATACCACCAGAAGTGGTGGAAGAGCATCAAAGCATAGCTAACTTTCAGGCTTCCATACACAACATGTGGATTCAGGCCAAAAGGGATCCCAAGAAGGTATGGTTACAATTGAGGTACTGTGTGACAGGAGAGGAAGTGCAGTGGGCCATGAAAGACTGGCCTACATAATGGAAGGTACTAGTGGTTTCCAAGAAGGTATCAAAAGGTAAGCAACAAGAAGAAGCTGACACTTCACATAAATCAAATATTCCAACAACGAATACAAGGAAGGTGGTAGAATGCGCGAAGGAAACAAGGGGGAGCGCAACAGTTAAAAAGCCAAGGCAGAGGAACCCTATCCCCAAACTATCAGTGCAGGAGAAGGACTGCACACAAGTAACAAATGGAGGAGTACATAAGGATAATAATGTTCCTACGCAGGAGGAGGAGATCTACTAGACATGGACATCCCATGTACAACAACACAAACATAGACACTACCCATGAAGAGGACAATATTATAGGCAGGAGGTCTGTGAAAAATGATGAAGGTGCATAAGGGCATTCCTGAGTTCACATTGACAGAAGATGATGCAGAACTGGTTGTAGAGAAAGTACATGATCACACAACAGAGGCATGGGATGGTGTAGAGAAGCAAAGGGAAGAGATAATCAAGAAGTTGATAGAAGTTAAAGAGGCATTAGAACAACTACAACTCACTATAGCGCAACTGAGAGAACATGCACAACAACAAACATTGCAAGAAAGATCAGTTCTAGCGCAGGAGACAATACAGATAATATCAATGGGGAGTGAAAAAATTTTCATAACTCAAGAGATGTTGCAGGTGTATGAGGAGACAACGCAAAAACCACTAAAGGAAATGAATCATTTGGACTTGACACTGCCCAAGGTTCCAACGAAGGTGTTGTATAAACTGCAAATCAGTGTCATAGAGGAGATTAAATTGAGGCACACGCAAATGTGACAAGTCTACAACTGGCCAATGAAGTAAAGAGGACACTGGAGTTGACAATGAACCGTGTGCAATTCGAAAGAGATACAGTAAAGCAGAACACTGAAAACATAGAGAAAAAAGTGGAGGAAGTTTTTAAAATAATTCTCGATAGCACTCAAGAAGGGAACATACCAACATAAGAGAAGATTGAAAAGACAGTGCAGGCTATGGAGGCGTACATGAATCACATTACAGAGTTGAACGAACTCCTAGCACCTAGCACCCCACTAGAAGTTAAAACACAAAGGGAGCAGGAGGTTACAAGTCATTCAGAGAGTATCGCGCAGAGCATTCAAGAAATCACAGAGCTATATAAGAGGAGTGCGCAGTTATTGATAGATCTGCAGGAGGATGACAAATTGTAGGAATTAGAACAGAAGGAAGAAGGGGCCAATACAATAGTACATGATTTAAAGAAAACATAGAAGATGATGGCAATCTCTGACAGATTGAGGAGTGTGCAAGAACTGAAGAACTTGCATGCAGAATTGAACAACATACAAGTAGAAAAACAGGCAAGGTAGGTGCAGTTGGAGCCACTGCAAGAAAGTGTAGATAAAATGCTGACATAGATTGATGAAGCTAAGGGTCAAGTTGAAAAGGTTGGATTGGAGAATGAAGAATTGTTGAAGGATCCTATCACTGCGCAGAATATGGAGACTGTCACAGAGAAGAACACACAAGTGAAATATAAAGTTGAAGACATTTCAGGCAAGTTCTAGGAATTGGAGAAATCAGTGCAGGAGGCACACACTACCTGAGTGGCTCGGGATGAGCCATAGGTGAGTGTTGGGGGCCTGTTGGCACATGCCATTTTGGGGAACAACACAACAATCAAGGAAGACAATTAGAAAAGGGACCAAAAAAGGAGCATGTGCCGAATAATAAGGAAAAACAACGCGAGGAAGCATGAAAGTCAAAGGAAGAAAGAAGGACACAGATCAACCACACGCAGGAAGTTAGAATGTGGAAAAAACTAATCCACTTAGGGTTAGGTTTTGGTCATGATTGTAATGGGTTTTAACCCATTTTTGTAGTATAAATATGTATTGTAAGATCTGAGGAGATCTGGTTAGAGTCTGGATATAGTGCATGGAGCTACTGCTTGAGTTATCTAGTTGTGGAGCTAGTTTTGGAGAAGAGTCAGTTTTTGAGAGATATGAATTGTAACCGAGGGTAACGTCACAAGCTATGGAGCTTGGTGCGATCTTGTCAGCCTCACCAATACCAATAGCTTCGACTACATGCAGATGTAATGTGCGCAACACAATAAATTGATGGAGAATAATAAAGAAGCAAAGAATTCCATATCTTTGTGGACGTAGCCCAGGGGGTGAACCACGATAAAACACTGTGTCACTGCGTGGAATGTTTCTTTTATGTCTTGCAATAGTTTATGATGAATGAATGAATCTATTACTAGTAAAATGCAACACGCACTAGGATAGTTATGATATTTGCTGCAAAATGAATGTTAAATGAATATACATGGTTACAGAATGGTAGATCTTAATTTAATGATATGGTAGAATGATAGATTTGATGAATGTTGAATTAAAAAGCATCCCTTCCAAGGCTGCAAACATCTGGGTCCTGCAGTCACCCATAAATCCATCTCGGGCGAGACTTCATTGTGCACTATGTGCACAGTGTTGCCTTCTGGTCTCCAGAAGGGTCGATGGTTTGTAGGGATTTTGTTGGAAACCTAAGGTAGAACCCAGTTCAGCCCAAACACCCAACAATGAATGGTAGGCCTGCTTCTCTTTTTAAATCATCTCGCGGGATTAGACATGGATGCCCTCTCTCCCCTTATTTGTTTGTCCTCATGGCCGAGGCTCTCAACAGGAAATCAAAATGGGAACTATCCACAGGAGGTGTCCCTAAGCTTCGTATAGCTAGAGGAGTCGGGAGGATCAATCATTCACAATTTGCAGATGACACTTTGTTGTTGGGAGGATAATCCATGATTATTGCTCGAAGATTCAAATTAATACTGGATCAATTCACCCATGTTTCGAGAGGCTTAATTAATCATAATAAAATTCAAATTTATGCTTGGAACATAAAAGCCCTAGTCATCCAATGTATTGCTCAAATTATGCAGTTTCCTATTTCAGTTGAGTGGAAAACCTTTAAATACCTTGGAATGCCAATTTGCCTCAAAGCTCTCTCGGGAGATACCTGGCAAATACTATTATAGAAAATAAAAGACAAAATGGAAGGATGGGGTGCTTTCTGGTTGAATCTAGTAGGGCGTCTGGTGCTAGTTAAATCAATTCTGTCATCCTTGCCCATTTTTCAATTTTCCTTTCTTCTGGCTCCCATGGGATTTAAAAAAGCGCTAGCTCAGGCCATTAGACAATTTTTATGGCGCAAGGAGGCAAATCAAATACAAAAATATTTCATTTAGAAAATTGGAACTTGGTAAGAGCTCCAAAAGATCATGGAGGTTTAGGAGTTCAAGATCATGAAGTTTTGAATCTTGCTCTGGGTGCAAAAATACTTAGGAGGTTGGTATCAAGGAAAAATGAATGGTGGAAAAAAGCATTGATAAAGAAGTACATGGCTGGAAATCGAAAGAGATGTCTAGATTCTCCTCAAATTAGTTAAAGGGTTCTCTGATTTGGAAGATCCTCAAATCTTCATTTCCTCTTATTCAGTCTTCTTTGCATTAGGTACCTGCATTCTCAAGAATATCTTCTTCTCCTTGCCCTTAAAGGGGCTACTTCGGTGCACTTGCAGAAGCTTGATACTCAGGGTTGGGGAGCTTTTGGGTACTCAGTAAAAGAAGGCTACAAGGCTCTTTTAATGCATATTTTTCTCCCAACAAAGGAACCGATGTGGAAAAACATATGGAGCAATGATGGATTACAAAAAATGAATACATGTTGCTGGACTCTTGCTCATGGCAAGATCCTTATAGGAGAAAATATAGCTAAAAGAGGAATCAAAGGCCCCTTTCGATGCACCCTATGTAAAAAGAGTGAAGAAACTTCCTTTCATTTATTTCTAGAGTGTAATTTTGCAAAGCAGGTTTGGAAATTAGTATTTGCAGAATTATGGTCTAAAATCCAATGGCCTTCCTCTGGGAAAAATCTTCTTGGCAAATGCGGGAATCACTATCAAGGATCCTTCTCTGGGAAAATGTTTTTTCAAAGAGTATGAAAGGCGACACCTAAATTTGTTTGTTGGCAAATCTGGTTAGCCAGAAATATAAGTATTTTTAAAGATCAAAATATGAATCCTGGAGTCGTAGCTTCTCATGCCCAGGGGTAGTTAGCAGAATTCATCAATTCCAAAAGAATAAGAATGGCGGTACCACAGATGCTAAGCCAGTACGAAGAAAGGTGGATGGCTAGGATTAATGTGCTTTACTCAATAAAGGACAAACCCAATCTTAGATTAGATTGACGACTTCATTCTCCCTCCTTAGATTTTCAAGTTTAGACCTCTTTTCAATCCAATTATACCTTATGTTTCGATGGATCTTCTAAAGGAAACCCCGGGGAGGCAAGTGCAGGAGGGGTGCTCTTTGAACCTAGAGGAAATCAATTAATGGAGTATTCTTGGAATCTAGTAGTCACTGCCAATAATAAAGCAGAAGCATACACTATGTATATGGGCATACAATTAGCAAAGAAAATAAAATTCACCGAGCTTAATATAGTCGGGAATTCTAAAAACACAATCTGCTATTTTATCAAGGCCTCCTCACCAAAAGAAATAAGTCTAGAAAACTTTGTTGACCGCATTAGAAAAACTTTGCAAGGACTTCATGCACATTTTTTTCACATCCTCTATCATAAAAACACAGTTGTGGATTCCTTAGAAAACATGGTCATCGAGCTAGCTCCTAGTCATATGGGGGTGAATGGAACGGTGTTGGTGGTTCCCCCTCCGTAAAATTTGAAATGACCAAGTGTAAAAAATGGTTCAGGCACGTGGTATGACCTCCTCGACGTGTGGAAGGGACATGCACATTACTTATCTCGTCTATCTCCTTCAGAAGCTTGGGAACAATCATTTGAAATCTAGAATGCTATTAGTCAGTGCGTGGAGAGATCATTCACAGGATGAAGTTTGTACGGGGGAAGCCTGTGAATGCACTAGTGATGATGGCTCTGGAGCAGGGGAGACGTATGATCATCATAGTGGAAGGTGGCGAGGATGGCGAAGTACATTTCTTTAGCCAAATTAAGGAGGATCTCATTAGTAGTACCCGAGAGGTGCATGGTTAGATTGCGAAGGATATCTTAGGCATGGGAAATCAGGTACGTTGCATTGTAAGAATTATAGATGTAATTGGGAATAAGGTTTTCCATGACATTCCTAAAATTTGGATTTGTAATCTGTGTGGGAAGCGTCTGGGTTGCTTGTCTCTTGGTCAGTCTGGGTTAACTAAGGAATCCTGAGAGTTTTCAACAAACTTGGATTTTGTAGTTGATGGATTTAATCTGGTGCGTGCCCCTGAAGAAGTAAAGTCAGACTCTGGAAGAAACTCTGTAGAATCTTCAAAACAATTGATCAAGCTATTGGAACACCCAATTCTTAGTACTCAAGTTCGTTCTCCATGAATTCTCCTAGACAAGGAAGCAAGTATGGATAACAGGGAGTGGACAGACAATGTGGATGAGGAATTGAAGGCTAACAACTAGGAAAGACAAAGATTGACTCTTAGAGTTAATTCCCTTTTCTCTACAACAACATTTACACTTGATACCCTCAATCAACACTGTGTTCTCATCGATCAACTTCAGGATGAAGTAGATTTCTTACATCACCAATTTGTTTCTTTTCAAGAACAGACAACATAGAGGAAAGATTATCATGGTAGTTCAAAATCGGTTGCAGGGCCAACAAGAGGAGAGGCAACAGAAGTGGGAATTCTATTGGACCTAAACGTGCCAGTGGAAGATGAGGAGGAACAAGAACAATCAGAGAATGCTCCTGAACCAACAAAAAAGTAATTAATAACTAATATATATTTTAATTCTCAATATGTAATAGGTTTTTGTCGAATCTATATAGCTAAAAACAACAATAGTAGTAAGCATTGGACAAAGGATAAATAGAAGAAAAACAATAGACTGCAAGAAGCTTTGTTAGAGCTAGAACTATATAATTTTGAATACTCTTTATGCTTCATATGACTCTAGTCACACTTTTTTTCATATTAATATAAATCCACCAATTCTTGTGAAAATACAATTATATATATATATATATGCCCCATTAAATACAACTAAACATTGTGCATTATTTGTCAATGTGTAATAAGTTTCTATGAATTTCAATTCCATGTTTGATTTAATGATGTAAAATAGAGATTTTGTCAATAATTTTAATTAATTATATTATATAATGGTATAAAGGAAAAAAAATCTCATAGATTCTTCTTTAAAATAAAAAACCCATTAAATGGACATTGAATATGACTTGTCAATGTCCATAAAAATCAATGGGCATGATTTCCTCTTTTCCATATGGATATGTGCCCATGAAAGAACATATACTCTTGAAAGTGAGATCGGAAGTAGCATTTCGTTTCGGTTCTGCATATTTTATATATCTGGTATCTTGCAGATTGACGACTTCATTCTCCCTCCTTAGATATTCAAGTTTAGCTCTCTTTTCAATCCAATTATACCTTATGTTTCGATGGATCTTCTAAAGGAAACCCCGGGAGGTAGGTGCGGGAGGGGTGCTCTTTGAACCTAGAGGAAATCAATTAATGGAGTATTCTTGGAATCTAGGAGTCACTGCCAATAACAAAGTAGAAGCATATGCTATGTATATGGGCATACAATTGGCAAAGAAAATAAAATTCACCGAGCTTAATATAGTCGGGAATTCTAAAAACACAATCTGCTATTTTATCAAGGCCTCCTCACCAAAAGAAACAAGTCTAGAAAACTTTGTTGACCGCATTAGAAAAACTTTGCAAGGACTTCATGCACATTTTTTTCACATCCTCCGTCATAAAAAACAAAGTTGTGGATTCCTTAGCAAACATGGCCATCGAGCTAGCTCCTGGTCATATGGGGGTGAATGGAACGGTGTTGGTGGTTCCCCCTCCGTAAAATTTGAAATGACCAAGTGTACAAAATGGTTCAGGCACGTGGTACAACCTCCTCGACGTATGGAAGGGACATGCACATTACTTATCTCATCTATCTCCTTCATTAGCTTGGGAACAATCATTTGAAATCTAGAATGTTATTAGTCAGTGCGTGGAGAGATCATTGATATGATGAAGTTTGTAAGGGGGAAGCTTGTGAATGCACTTGTGATGATGGCTCTGGAGCAGGGGAGACGTATGATCATCATAGTGGAAGGTGGTGAGGATGACGACGTACATTTCTTTAGCCAAATTAAGGATGATCTCATTAGCAGTACCCGAGAGATGCATGGTTAGCTTGTGAAGGATATATTAGGCATGGGAAATCAGGTACGTCGCATAGTAAGAATTATAGATGTAATTGGGAATAAGGTTTTCCATGACATTCCTAAAATTTGGATTTGTAGTCTGTGTGGAAAGCGTTTGGGTCGCTTGTCTCTTGGTTAGTTTGGGCCAACTAAGGAATCCTGAGAGTTTTCAACAAACTTGGATTTTGTAGTCGATGGATTTAATCTGGTGTGTGTCCCTGAAGAAGTAAAGTCAGGCTCTGGAAGAAACTTTGTAGAATCTTCAAAATGATTGATCAAGCCATTGGAACACCCAATTCTTAGTACTCAAGTTCATTCTCCGTGAATTCTTTTGGACAAGGAAGCAAGTATGGATAACAGGGAGTGGACAGACAATATGGATGAGGAATTGAAGGCTAGCAACTAGGAAAGGCAAAGATTGACTCTTAGAGTTAATTCCCTTTGCTCTACAACAACATTTACACTTTATACCCTCAATCAACACTGTGTTCTCATCGGTCAACTTCAGGATGAAGTAGATTTCTTGCGTCACCAACTTGTTTCTTTTCAAGAACAGACAACACAGAGGAAAGATTACCATGGTAGTTCAAAATCGGTTGCAGGGCCAACAAGAGGAGAGGCAACAGAAGTGGGAATTCTACCAGACCTAAATGTGCTAGTGGAAGATGAGGAGGAACAAGAACAATCAGAGAATGCTCCCGAACCAACAAAAAAGTAATTAATAACTAGTATATATTTTAATTCTCGATATGTAATAGGTTTTTGTCAAATCTATGTAGCTAAAAACAACAATAGTAGTAAACATTGAACAAAGGATAAATGGAAAAAAAACAATAAGCTGAAAGAAGCTTTGTTAGAACTAGAACTATGTAATTTTGAATATTCTTTATACTTCATATGACTCTAGTCACACTTTTTTTCATATTAATATAAATCCACCAATTCTTGTAAAAATACAATTATATATATATATATATGTCCATTAAGTACAACTAAACATTGTGCATTATTTGTCAAAGTGTAATAAGTTATATGAATTTCAAATTTCCATGTTTGATTTAATGATGTAAAATAGAGATTTTGTCAATAATTTTAATTAATTATATTATATAATGGTATAAAGGAAAAAAAATCTCATAGATTCTTCTTTAAAATAAAAAACCCATTAAAAACCCATTAAATGGACATTGAATATGACTTGTCAATGTCCATAAAAATCAATGGGCATGATTTCCTCTTTTCCATATGAATATGTGCCCATGAAAGAACATATACTCTTGAAAAAGGTAAAGTTTGTAGTGAGAGAATGATGGAGAAATAAAATACAAAACACTTTCAAATTCGCTAACGGACAAACGTATCTTTCAAGTACCATTGGTAATGCTCCAACGATTTTTGGATTGATTTTTTTGTACAGAGTTATAAGAACATGTGATGCTGGGTACTTTGTGTACACGTTTCACAATAAGATGCACACATTTAATGATGTTAAACATATATTACTATTTTTATGAGAATCTATGCACACACTTAATGATATTAAACATATATTACTATTTTTATGAGAATCTATTGTACTGTAAATGTCAACGTGTCATTTTCATATTTCACATCTCATTTGCCATCCTTCATTATCTTAAACTCCTATGCTATAACTTACATCAGATCAATCACTCCTTTCTATGTTATTGGTATATGAATATGGCTCACGTTGGGATGAAGGTCTTAGTTGCATGTCATCTTTCCATGTGTGAGGACATGACATTTGTTGAAATGGGTTGCTTGATGAGAGTGATTGTCAAAAATCTTTGTATGTGTGAGGACATGACATTTGTTGAAATGGGTTGCTTGATGAGGGTGATTGTCAAAATAATAGTGATATTTAGATAATGGTTGAGTAGAAATAATTTATTTAGGGAAATATTGAAAATATTTAGATAATAATAATATGTTAATTGGATTTAATTTGAGTGGTTGTGGGATGGAATGTTATTTTTTTCACTTAAATTGTATTTTCACTGAACTCTTAATCGATATATTGAGTTTTGTTTTTAACTTGACCTTGTGATTTGAAGATTTCATGGTTTACTCTAGGTTCCATCCCTAGAAAATGTGCCCAAGAATTTTCCCCGAAATATATTGTTTGGAAAAAATATCTAGATAATACAGGATGAACAAAGTGTGCAATGTAATTAGAATGAGTGCATGACATATTATAGAGATAGAACTAGAGAATGTACATGATATAATACATAGATTTGAAATATTGTAAACAATGATAGACACAATGATTATATACAATAAGAACTTAAAAGTTTAAATGCATTGAGAGAAGATGTATAACTTAAGAAAATGATAAAGATTATCCAACATAGCATAAAGTCATACTAACAGTGACATCAAGTTGATGTCGCACAACATAAAATCTTGTATGACACCCTTTTCCATATAGAAATAGCATGGGTAGGTCACACCATTATACTCCCAAGATAATGCTAATGCTATGACATGCAACGCTTGTAATGCAGCGCCATGTAAAACGTACATATGGACGGTAGATTGGGCACATAACGGGGATTGTGGGTGACAATATTCATGCTCGCCCATAACTTTTCTATGTGGTTTAAATAACGAACCTTAAATTAGAGAATGCCTTAGGAAACACTAAATATTGCTCAAACGTACATATTATTATTAGTATAAAAATTAGCTATAAAAGATGACAAGGATCAAAGCGTTGTGAGAACACTATAACTTTTGTCACACGAAAGAATATTTGTTTTAGTTTCATCTAGCAAAGATTACAATTCAAGAAAAAGAAGAGGAGAGAAAGAGGATGCAAGCTTAATATATATGCAACTTTGTATGCTAGAAATGTTATGCTAACTTGTAATTCTTTCTACTTGCTTAAATGAATGTGAATGGATCAAAGTTACAATTGTTGTTGCTACATATTTATACAAGACTAAGGGAATCAAATAATCAATGGAGGTTGTCCCTAAGGTTCAACTCATGTACATTAACTAAAGATGAGCATCATCTTGAAGTGCCTTGAAATTAGTTTAGGAAAAGCATGTGCAATCCTAGCGAAGGCTGATCACCTAGAAAGGTGGGCACAACAATCCTTCGAATGATACGAGATTGCTAGCACAAACTAAGGATTTGAAGTTAAAGTGGTAGATGTGATTGGATATTGGCTATTGTTAAAGTTGGCGCCATGTAGAATGGATACTAATGAAAGATCAATAACATGTTGTAGATCGAACATTGTTAACAATCCCATAAGTAAGCGCAAGTGCAATGATATCTAAGCATTGGTTGTGTCAAAAGGATTGAGTGTGACGTGGGTTGAAGGAAGTTGGGTGTGCATTGTTTTAGGCATGCTCATGGCTAAGGGAGAATTTGCACAAACCAAAAGCGCAACAATGCACAAATTAATAAAACTGTAAAAACTTATAACAAATAAATATTTTGATGTATCAATGAAAAAGTAAAATATATATCAACGGGGCTTTAATTCATTGGTAAGGTTACAAAGTTATAAGTTTTCCACTAGGTTTTCATTCTCATTATGCCTCGCCCCACTTAAATGACATGTTGATATAGAAAAACATTGAGATCAAATGCACGTCTTGGGTGATTTTGGCAGAATTGATATCCCTTACAACTTAACTTTTAAGCTAAAGGAACTTTGTACTATGCAATGCAACCCCTTAAGGCATATTTCTAAGAATTACTTAAAAAGATAAATAAAATGTATACCATTTAACTACCAAGACATAAGAGAAGTTCTTTGCATGGAAATATATGCAATACAATTGATTATTTTTTAAGTAGAGGAAAATGTTCATTTGTTTTTGTCATTGAGAATTGTGCAACACTCCATCACTTCTAAACATTAGGAAGTGTATTCAATCCGCATCCCACCAATAGAAGGAACAAAATAAGGTTTCTTCCTTGTACAAAATTTGGCTAAAATTAAAAATAGAGTTCATGATGGTGATGTTTACAAAACATCAATGAAGCACAAGACACTACATGATAAACATCCAATGCCTCCTCTTTTTTAACAAATTTTGGCTTCATTTAAACTATTCAAAGATCAACGACATCTAATATAATATAAAGTGTACGACACATCCACAATTCGAGAATATGAAATTACATATTTTCATTATTGTATTCACATATCTAAGAAACTTGGTCAAAAATGATAACTCTCCATCGATTCTACAATCTTACACATCTAATTCAATATAAAATGTAACATTAATTATATTTTCTTACACACTAATACAATTTAGAGTGTATACACAATTTGACAATAATGAAATTGCTCATATTAAAATTGAATTTTAACTAATTGTATTTAAACATGTGGAAACACACTATTCAATATTTTCCACACTATTTCATATGAAAAAATTCATTATAAAAATGGTATAAACTACCCCCATACATTTACTCTATAAAAATAAAATAAAATATTAAATCAGTATAATAAATAATGAATAAAAATAAAAATTATTAAACAAATCAAAACTTCCAAACCTTAACCAGAATTTTACAACACACCCACAACCACCACCAAGGAGTAATCTACCATGACCATGGACCTAGTTCATATAAATCTTCCTCGGGAAACTACATTATCACTCAATACTAAAGCACCTACAAAACTTGAAACTCTCGTATAGAGCCTGTAGAAGCAATAATAAGATCGGCACAATTATAAAGATTGCTGACATTTTACACGTGAGAACGCATGTGGGTTTTAACCATACACGCATGTAACCCAACTCATGTACACTTGGTAAACTGTACGCCTAGCCATTATTATCACCAACTGTGACAACAGGGCCGTAAAGAGGTACGTTCAACAGGGAGGTGAACCTGCAGAATTCATATTCACAGCTTTCATAGCTTGGCGAACGGAGGCAGAAACTCAAACTGAATTGGAATTTT
>CBVK0100576540.1:0-15175 GCA_900067695.1 Picea abies | reverse complement strand
CTCTTCCGATCTCACCTATTGTCCAAGGATGCATGTATTTTTGGTATTCTTTTTCCCACATCATCGACTATGGTAGCCTCTTGAACATTGTAAACTCCCTTGCCTCTTGGCTTCCTATGAGGAAATTTCCTCAACAAGTGTCCTTCTCCATGGCCCCAACATTTCAATGGTTCCTTCTTTGTGCTTTAATTCCTTCTCAAGGTTGATCCAATAGTTCTAGTTCTACTTTGATCTGGGAAGTTCTATTGATTCACACTTTTTGTAGGGAAGATCATCCTAGAGTTCTTTCGAAAATATTTTGGTTATCTTCTTTCATTATCGAGACTGGTGTACAAGTTTATAACTGAGAGTTTCCACACATAACAAGTTACAACTTAAGAGGTAGATGTAATTTATCAAAACGTGTTTGTTGAAGATAGTTGAAAGGAAATATTGATGAGAAGTTAAAAATCAACAAAGCTATGAATGCCATGGAATTCGATCTATTTCATATACAAATTTACATTGTTGAGAATCATGTTAATAATTTTGAATATTTGATAACCGATCTACAGGTTTAACTTATTTATAATCATGTTAATAACTCTTAATACTTGAAGAATGACCTTCCCATTGTTAGATTTAATTGATACATATAATGTAAAGGAGATTTTTATTAAATAGAATTGTACTTTTTTTCAAATAATAGTAATGTTGCATTTATAATTTCCTAGTCTAAATGTTTTATGAAATTATTTTTTTTTGTGATATTTTTGGGGACATTTATCCTAAATCCACCAAGAAATTGTTAGATATACAGATTTGAGTGATTATTATGTATAATCTATTTCTTTGAAATAGATAGACAACACCATTTATAATTGGTAATGAATAATTCCAAACATGAAAAAAATGATTAATTGTATTTATAATTGGTAATCAATAATTCCAAACATGAGAAACAATGATTAATGCTTTCTTTGAGGAGGAAAGGAGAACTAGGATTATTGACCATTTAAAAAATGATATGACCTAATTTTTTGTATTTACAAATACGAAAAATGTAGCTTAGACGAAATTTAGTGGATCAAATTTTAATGATGTTAAAATAAAGAAAGTTATAAGTTTATATTATGTAGTAAAAGGTTTCCAAAACTACCTAGAAAGAAAAATGATGAAGCAAATATTATTATTGATACCAACAATAAGTTGTTTAAAAAAATAGCTAACAAAGGAGTTAGCATATCATAATAAAAAAATAATAAGATAATTTTCAATGAATCAATAGTTGTGACCATGTTACAATTTTTTCAATTCAATTTTAAAATAAGGTAAGATAAGGCTTACTTATAAAAAATATTTTTTCTACTGAATTAGAAAAAGGAGGACGTTTTTATTAGTGAAGCACAATTATTTGTTCCCACATATTAATTGGAGAGTGTTGAAAACATAGATCAATATGAATTTCACTTGCCTAAGTTTAGAATTTGATAAGCGAGAGAATTCAATCTCAAATCAACATCAGTTTTTTAATTGTAAAGACAACTTTATTTTTTTTATGGATCATCATTGCTATTTGGCGGTTATGTTTGTTCTATAAATATAATCAAGAATCAATAAAAGTATTCAGTTGTGATGTTAACATGGTTAGTGTATCCTTCAACAGACAGGGGTACTCCGATGTAAAGTTACAAATAGACCTCACACCATTTGATATAGGAGACCCATGTGGATTTTGGTTCATGTGTCATTACTCGATATGAATGAGTATGAGAGTTTGATATGAAAAATATAGATTGCAATATGAACTAAGGTAAAATTGAGAGTAAAAATACTATAACCTATCCTAGCCAAGAGGAAACGAACTAAAGTAAACATTCGATGAAATCACCAGTTCCTTCTTGGAGCCCAAAATAAGTAGTTATTAAAGAAAATAAAAGACTAGTAATACGTGAAAGAAAAAATTGCATAGATTAGTCTGAAACAACAAACTTATTTAGCATTGCACATTCATCAATCATAACAACAATGCTAGAAAAGTAACATCAAACAAAGTCATAAAAGTTCATAAAAGAATATTCGATCAAATGAGAAATATGACATTATAGCAGTGGAAATGACAATACATGAGCTAGAAGTAGTTCATAGAAAATACATCACATACACCAGATCACTTTTCCTCCAAAACGGCCATGGGGTCTTCTTCTGATTAAAATCTCAGAAGTAGTTCCAAAAATTACAAAAAGTGATAGCCCCTTCAAAATGATGCTCTTGTGAGTATATAGCCAATGAGTTGCAACTTCTTCTCATGAATTCTTGGCTTATATTAGATAGTTATAACACTTGGAATTTCCTAATTTGTCTTTTCCTACTTTTTACATTTCCATTTTAGCTAAAAATAAATATCATGCACATCCCTTAGCTTTGTTCCTGAAGTATGCAGTCGATACATCATGATATTTAGTAAGTCTAAATATTATCCTAAGGAGTAGGTCTTTTATTGTAACCTTCTACATAGTTGCATCTTGGGAAAAAGTTTCCATGTCATTTTCCAGTGTTACTAGAAATCAACTGAGAAAAATATTATCTTTAGATGGAGCAACAATGTGTTTCTTAAGGTAAACTTGGGCAACCCTTTGCGTCATTCCCATGGATATTTTCCTTGAGTACAAGTTGGTTTCAAGATCTATTATAATTTATTTAATTGGCCTCAGCTTCCCCAAATCTCTGATATTGGGTAATATGCATCTATATGTTAGTCTCTCCACTATTGTATGGATGTGATTGGAGTGTTTTATTGAATTTTACATGTCCTTTTAATGTTCATTCACTTTCTTTTGGCACTACAAAATGCATTCATAATTCAACTTATTTTCCTTCTCAGAAATCCCAGGAATATCTTGTGGTGCATCTGGAATTTCTTATGGCCACTTCTTTAAATTGTCCTTTCTTATGCATAATCCTTATGTAACATACCCAACCCCTTAAGGGATTTCTAAGGGATGGGGTGTAAAATTTTTCTTTCTTTATCTAACTTATATTACTTTCTCCCATACACATCCCCATCAACGTTTCCTTATTCAATATATTTTCAATGAAAGTACCTTTTCCCATTACAGAGTGGGTCACTCTACTCTGTTCATTTAATCACAATTCACAGACTCCCAGACTCATGGTCTATCTCCACACCTTCCATAAACTTTTGACCAACACTCAACTTCCTTTTTATTCGTGAAGTCATGGACTCGTAGACTCGTGGTTACATAACTTTGTCACCTTCCCTTCACAAGTCCATCTGTGAAGTCTCAATACTTAACCATTTTTCCATCTACATGGACTTGAAGGCTCATGGAGGAAAAAATATACGATCTTTGTTTCATAGGTTTGTCTATGAAGTCTCAATTCTTAACCATTTTTCCATCTATGTAGACTCACAGACTCACGAAGGTAAAACTATATGACCTTCCTTTCATATCTTCATCCATGAAGTCTCAATACTTAACCATTTTTCCATCTACGCAGACTCACAGTTTCATTTGAATCTCTTCCTTTCTTCTTCCCTTACCCCCTTTCTAACTTAACACTCAACACTTTGATTATTTCGTGATTTTGTCGGGTTTTCTAGTTCACAGACTCGTGGACCCAATCATGTCACCTTCAGTGGGTATTATGTCTAACATGTCAAACCATATCCTATTGAATTGTGTCATGACACTTTGCGTGACATATGGCACATATACCGCTTAAAATGTGGCACCCATTTTCCATGTAGACACTTCTCCAATTCTTCCAAATTTGTGTGACATGTGGCACCCTCTTAGGGTGACATGTGGCCTTTTTTCATCAAGACATGTTGTATTGTCCACATCATCTACTAGATCCTTCAACTAGAGGTGGATGATCCAGACAATCTTCATAGTTCCTATGAAGATGGCAGATCAAGGGCCTGGGATATTCCTCAGAGCTCCATCAACCTCGACCAATCAACTGTCATATCTCTCCCTTGAAATGTAACTTCGTGATGTACTCCATATAACCCATCACAATGGATGGTCAAGATATTCTCTCAGGAGATCTAACTGTCAATATCTAGGGATAACAGTCTATGGCTTCCCTACTCACTTCTCGTATGACCCTCAATTTAAATCCACTACGAGGATGACACTTGTCAATCCCACACTATGTGGTATGTCATGTTGGTGAGACACGTGGTATTCGCATAGGGTCTCCACCCTCTCTTCGTTTGACCAGAGGTCATGACACATAGAAAAATCATTGAACAACCCATGGGTCTTCACATTGACCTGAGGTCATCACCCATTGTTAATCCCACCAATGGAATATATGTGGTCTATGAAAAATCAACACCTATCATTCATCGTGGGTCTCCTCCGATTAATGACCAGGCTTAAGCCTTGGGGTACTTCTCTTAGAGTCAATCCTTTCCACATAGATGACTACTCTGAATGAACTCCCTTGATGGATGCCATAGATCATACCTCAGGATTCCAATATCATTCCGACTAGGAGGCCTTGACTATGTTAATCACCACAGGTCCAATGGTCTAGGATGGGCCATGATCATTCTCTGATAGATCAATGACCCTTGTTTATTTCAGAGTGCATATTCCACTATCTTCATGTTCAACGTCGATGAAGGGTCAGGATATTTCCTCTCCACCTAATAAATGTATTAGATCACATATCGATTTCATCCCGATAAAGGTCCCAAATTTATTCATCGTTCCAAATGCATGGCCACGAGTCTTCCAAAGCGAATTAGGGATTTTCCACTAACTTAATAGTCCATGCTTGAACTTGGTCATTTCACGAATGTATTTCTTCGACTCATTCTCAAGTCTTATCGGGCCTCAAGGGTGTTTTCTCTTGACCAAGACACTCCATGGTTTTCTCAGGGCTTCTTCATAGTACCCTATTTTTCGAAATACCGTTAAGGTTCAGGCATCCCAACACCATGGCATAGAAAAAAATACACAAGGATACACACACACACACACGTGAGTACATGGATATGCAATAAGATTACAATGATACACCCAAAGTAAGGATGACTCTCCCCTCAGGTTAGTACAGAGACTTAGGATTACATGCGTGCATGAAAATCATAAAGAATTTGTATCCTTTACTATTTACCAGACACACAACCTTTCTCACATGCATACACCTGTAAATAAATTTCATAAGAGATGAAGTACTTGCAAAAATGAATGTTAAAATATTCATGAAATTACATATTATAAACAATTACAGGGTCTCTCTAGAATACACAATTTTGATTTGCATCCCAAATAGTTACATCTAAATTTCATGTTATTCATTTCGAGATGCACTTATTTATATCGATACACAGTGATAGATGAGACACTTATCGACATAAATTGAGATATGTTGGGTAGTTTTTTAGGGAGAATGACTCTCTACCCAACCATAGGAAAGGTTGCATTAACCTATGATATAACCAACCACCTTTGATCCAAGGTATGATGTGACACAAGGTCTGCAATATTTTTCCCCAGGGAGTCTTTCTTCACCTTCTCTCCCCTTTTTATCATCTCTTTTTTTCTTATTTTCCCCTTCCATTCACATCTACCTTTTCATAAAATTCTTCCCTTAGGACTTTGTGGTTCATCCAAAAATATTCCTAAAGCTACTTGTACATCCTTTCTTAACTCGCCCAAGAACTACTCCAACTACTATCTTGACTGATAGTCATTTTCTAGGGCTGAGGAGAATTCAGGTCTATATCATTTTAACTAATTTTAATCTATTTCTTGGAAAATTCATTCAAAATAGTTATCGCCTCCCTCTTTCCTACTCCTCTCATGATATCGTAACTTGTGAAGGCCATCCCTTCAGCAGTAGCTCAACATTTTGTATTTTTTTTTAAAACAAACATATTTGTATATATTACAAAATCTATCAAGTTCCATTGTTTAACATTGATCACCCATGGGTTTGATTATTTTTTTGCATTAATAACATGTATAATTACAGAATCGGGTAAAAAAGGGTGTTACAATAACCTCCCCCTTAAAAGAACACTTCCCTCGATGTTTTATTTAACTAAAAAATTCAATATTAAACAATGAACAAAAAGGGGTATGCATGTTTCTGTAAGTTTTAAACCTATGAAGTAAAACAAGGCATATAGATTCTTAAGCAAAACATAAATTGATCAATGGCTCATACACATAGTATACATAGACTTATATCGGAAACCCTCAACTCGGAAAACCTTTCAATTCTTATTTATATTAATTTCACCATTCACCATACAATATATACAATGTTTTTAGGTATTTCATAGATACCAAAACCCTAATCCCTTAATCTGGGATTAATTTAGAAAATTGCCCCGAGTTTTGTACGTAACCAGGGGGGGCATATTTGACACACCCACACACACACACATCCAAATAATATAACATATAACCAACAGTTTCATGGAATCCTCCATTTCCCAAGTCACTTCATCTAGACCAAAGAGTTTCCATTGCACCTTGACCTAGGAAATGGTTATGTTTCTGAGAGGGATCTCTCTCCTATTTAGGATACATTACAGGTCTGGATGGAACTCTCCCTCTAGCTCCACCCGTAACACATACCAATCAATTATGTGAGTAGCATCATGTATATATCTCTTTAATACGAAAACATGGAACTTGTTATGTGCCTTCACTATGGGAGGTAAGGCCAATTTATAGGCTATAGGTCCCACTTTTTCTAGAATTTAAAAAGGGACACAAAATCTGGGTACCAAATTAGCACATGCTCCCATTCTTAAGGATATTCTCCTTGGTTTGATTCAGAGATACACATTATCTCGTATTGTAAATTATTCATGACTTCTTTTGTTATCTGCATAACTCTTCTTCCTATCTTGGGTTGCCTTCATATTTTTCCTTATTTGGGTCATGGGTAGATACTCTTCCCATTTCTTGGACTGATGCATTACATGAATCCTTAACATGTATTACAATATTTGGTTCACCCTCTCTGTTTTTCCATCATTTTGAGGGTGGTAGGTTATACTAAACAACAGTCGTGTTCCACAACCAGTGAACAATGACTTCTAAAATTCTGAGGTGAATTTTGAATCCCTATCAAATATAATTTCGTTGGGCATCCCATGCAGTCTCAATATTTTTTTCATGAATATGCTTCCAATATCTATTTCTTTACAAGTGGAATTTACTGTAATGAAGTGGGAAACCTTTCTCAATTGTACACAACTACCATCATGGAATCATTTATTTTGGTCATTTTGGGTAGTCCAGTGATGAAGTCCATGGAAATGGTTTCCCATTTCCATTCTAGGAAAGGAAAGGGCTGCAACAACAATGTTGGGTGTTGGTTTTCTACCTTAACCTATTGGCACTCTAGGAATTTATCCAAATAATTAGTTGTGTCATTTTTCATCCTTGGCCAATGAAACAGTTTCCTAAGGGTTTTAATTGTATTATAATAACTAGGGTGACCGGTATATGGATTTTTGTGCAGTTCATCCAATATGAACCTCTTCAAGTCTTCACAGGTTGGGATATACAACCTTCCTTTTTATGTTAGTAGGCCATCACTTTTCAACTGATAACCTTCAGACTTCATCCTTATGGTCTCTTTCTCTAAGTGTATCTTTGTTTTTTTGAAGAACTCATCTACCTCCTGGGCACTTTTAATTGTTTCCTTCAGGCATATTTCACAAGTACTCATGTATTCTAAATGAATTGCCTTCATAATTCTACTAAGGGCATAAACCACTCGGTTTTATTTTCCTTTGATTTGTTTGATTTCAAATTCAAACTTAGTAATAAGATCCATCCACCTAGCTTGCCTAGAATTTAGTTTGGGATGGTCAAATAAATACCTCATCCCACTATGGTCTGTCATGAGGACGAACATTCTTCCTAGTAGATATTGCCTCCACATTTACAAAGCATGCACTATGGTAGCTAGCTCTAGGTCATGGGTAACATAATTTATTTCATGTTTACTCAATTTTTTGGATTCATAAAATATTACATGTCCCTCTTGCATGAGGACTCATATTATTCCCTCTTTGCAAGCATCGGTGCCCACCATGAATTCCTTATTTGGGTCTACAATTTCCAGTACGAGGGTATGTGTTAAGAGGTGTTTCATATGCTAGAAACTTTCCTCACAATCTATTGTCCAAATAAATTTCACCCCCTTTCTCTGTAGTGAAGTGATTCGGTGACTAATATTAGAAAAACATTTTATGAACCTCCTATAATATCCTACTAAACCCATGAAGGATCTAATGTTAGTGATATCCATGGGTGTGGTCCAATATATAATGTCTTTGATCTTATCAGGGTCAACTACTACTTATTTCTCAGAGATAACATGGCCTAAATAGTGGACTTTCCTTTGGAAGAAGTCACACTTACTAAGATTAGCATAGAGATTGTGCTTTCTTACTACTTGGAGTACTAACTTTAGACTTTCTTCATGCTCTTACTTACTCTTTGAGTAAATTAGGATGACATCAATAAAAACTAATACAAATATTTCAACGAACTTGTTGAGTACATTGTTCAATAAACACATGAATGTGGGTGGTGCGTTGGTGAGACCAAATGGCACCACCACAAATTCATAGTGATTGTACCTTGTCCTAAAGGAGGTTTTATGGATTTCATCATCCTTTATTCGAGCTTGATGATATCTTAATCTCAAATCAATCTTAGAAAAGATGGTGGCACCTATTAACTGGTCAAATTAATCATCAATCCTGTAGAAGGGGTACTTATTCTTAATTTTCATTTTATTGAGTTGTTTATAGTCTATGCACAACCTGAGTGTTTCATCCTTCTTCTTTACCATTAAGGTTGGTTCTTCGTAGGGAGACACACTAGGCCGAATTTAACCGTTGTATAACATTTCTTTCAGCTACAAGTTGATGTCAATTGACTCTAGGGTACTCATCCTATAGGGTTCCCTAGACATTCACACTACTTGAGGTACACGGTGTATTGAGAAATCAATATCTCTCTTTGGAGGTAAACCTAGTACCTCTTATGGAATAACATATCTAAAATATTTTAGCATAGGGTGCTCTTTTAGGCTTGGTTTTTGGTCCTCAATTGAATTTAATAATTGTATTGCATAGAAAGGGAACCCCTTCCTACAATAATTCTTCATTTGAAGGGATAATATCTTTTTTGCTGAGACAAGTTTTTGAATTCCTTGCAAAGTTATTTTCTTCCCTTTTTCATCTTCACATTTAAATTTTTTGTTATAATAGTCCAGTTTATCTTTATGGTTTTCCAACCAATCCATATCAATCAACATGTCGTATGATCCTATAGGAAGGATGTTCAAGGTTTATTGGGTAGGAAACCCATTCATAATGACTGGGCATGCTATTATGACCCTTTCTATGCTTCTTTTTATTCCAGTGGCCAGTTGTACCAGCTATGGCTTAATGTGTTTTTCTTGTTGTAATTTACAATTCTCAACAGTTTGAGGAGACATATAATTGATATTAGAAACATGGTCGATAAGAATACAAATAAGATGGTTGGTGATCATACCTTCAATTTCTACCTCCGAGGCATGGTGGTCTTCTTGTCTATTGTCTAAGGTTGCATGTATTTTTGGTATTCTTTTGCCCACATCATCGACTGTGGTAGCCTCTTGAACATTGTAAACTCCCTTTCTTCTTAGCTTCATATATGGAAAGTCCCTCAACAAGTGTCCTTCTCTGTGGCCCCAACATTTCAATGGTTCCTTCTTTGTGCTTTAAGTCCTTCCAGGGGTTGATCCAATAGTTCTATTTCCACTTTGATATGGGAAGTTATGTTGATTCACACTTTTTGTAGGGAAGATCATCCTAGAATTATTTCCAAAATTCTTGACCCTTGAAGGATTAACTCCCATCTTCTTAAATCCTATCTTATTTTTCTTTTTCCATTCCTTGGTGTGTTCTTCTTTTTGGTTTAGTTTATGGTAACAATATCTATCCTTTCAAATGTAATCTTTCATGGTTTTAATTTCACCAAATTAAATCCTGTTTCGGAAGGATCAAGGAAGGCCACTAAGAAATCAGTGCATATTTAAATTTTCATCCTTTATGTAGGGTACATACCTCATCAATTCTAGAAACTCATTGATGTATTAATCTATAGTGAGTTTTCCTAGTTTTAGTTGATAGAAATCCTTCATATTTTCATCAAAGTACCTCTTAGAAAGGTACTTCTTCTTGAAGTATTTCTCAAATTTATTCTAAGACAACTCCTTTTCCCATATTTCCTTTACATTTAGAAGGTATTTGTACCAGATAGAGGCCTTTCCATTGAAATTGAATATAAATATTCATGATTTCAAGTTCTCAGAGTAGTTATGAACTCTAAAA
Source organism: Picea abies (assembly GCA_900067695.1). Taxonomy (NCBI): domain Eukaryota; kingdom Viridiplantae; phylum Streptophyta; class Pinopsida; order Pinales; family Pinaceae; genus Picea; species Picea abies. The sequence continues at coordinate 4,800 of CBVK0100576540.1, read as the reverse complement.
TACCTTTTCAAGCCCAATATCCAAGATTTTTCCTCTTCCCCTTTCTTGATTTCCCCATCAAAAGTAGTTGGCTTGGATTTCTTAAACTCCTCGGGGTCTCGTCCCTTGGATTACTTCCTTTTCTTCCCCCTCTTCTGGGAAAGTGAGCTAGTCTCATTGTTGGATAGTTATTTGGATCTTTCTACTCCTTCGCTAGAGGAATCCATAGATGAACCTTTGGTTTTGGCATGTGTCTTGGCTCCATGACGAGCCTTATTGAGAGGGTTTCTTCTTGCATTGTTTATTTCAGGTCTTCGCCTCTGCATTTTAGGTAAACTATGGGTTTTTTTAGGGTCATATTTTCCCATGTCGAAATTTCTTTTGTAATTCTAACAGACTTTGTAGTAGGACCACATTTATATCGGTCTACATTCCTTCTCCTTCAATAGTATGTCATTTTCATCCTTAAATATTTGCAAATCTTCCCTGAGGATTCTCACAGTCTCAAGTTTGGAGGGGTTTCTACAACTCCCCTTTCATTATTTTCTTCTTCTTTTTTGTGGGAACTCTCCCCCCATTCATGGTGGTTCACCATCACTTTTCTTAGAGCTTGTCTAGGAAATCTCGAACTAGTTAAGTGATGACAATAAATAGTTCTATGTTAGTCGACTTGTCCATTATTTTAAAAACAAGATGGTACATTTCTAAACTGATATTATTCTATAGAAATATAGTGTTTCATAGTAGCATACAGTCCCTATTTAGTTGCAAAAAAACAACATATAATTGTGTTTCTCTCTACATTAAGAACTATTTTAATAAATCCCTGTAAATAATTATTGTTCGGGTTATTATGAGTCTCGAGATTCTTGGGTCAAAATTTTCACATTGAAATCCATTGGTCTTCCATGCCCTAGGTAAAATAGGGACTTAGGAACCATAGGATAAGACAGTTTGTTAATATTCATCATTGGTTGGGGTCTTGTTGGTAAAAATCAGGGTGGGTAAGATTTGAAATCGTGACCATCGATTATGATAGGATCAACGATCAACATCGTTATAGATCAAGAAAGTAGGCATGGCTTACACTAAAGGGTCGATGGTTCTGATGAGAATCGCACACATAAGTCACACGTGAGCTAAAGAAAGTTACTTCATGTTGGTGTTTTTCAGAGCGTCCATTAAGGAACACGTGGTCATCATTGAGGCCATAGTTCCATTCTTATGGTGGTGTAATTACCGTCACTTGGACTCCTTCTATACCACGAAGAAATTACCTCTTCGTAAACAAATTCTATTGTGCTTGAAGGCCTAAATACTTGTTCACATCACTAGCTATTAGTAAATTCTTATAAATAGGGTAGAGTAGTATATCCTTCCCTTTATAATTTTCTATAAAATTATCCAACTCTTTCATGAGCCCAAGAAGGCCAAGTGTAGTTTCCTTCTCTAATACCACTTTGTAACATACATGCCCCCTTAAGGGAATTCTAAAGGATGGGGTATTAAATTTTTCTTTCTTTATCTAACTTATCTTAATTACTCCCATTCACATCTCCATCGTCCTTTTCTTATTCAAGATATTTTCAATGACAATACCTTTCCCATTGATGCAAACCCCTTATGGGACTGCATGACCTCTCAGTCTTAGGATCAAAGTACATAGGATCCAGAGGGGCTCTTGGGATCCCACCGACCACTACACATAACTTACCCATAGGTTTTACAATATACAGGCACAAAATTTAAATTCATGAGGTTCCCTTTGGTCCAGGAAACCCATGCATGCGACCACAACTTATGACCGAGTGTCTCATGAAATGGATATATGGCACTCTGGGACTTCCTTCTTCAGGATGTTTTCCTCCCCAACAACAATCGATTCACTTCCCCAAATAGTCGGGCCTTTGAATTCACGAAAAGTCCAAGGATCAATGGTCCATGCTCCTCTAGATCAACAATCCAAATTTAGTCTAGGATTCATAGGTTTGGGATATTCTCACCATGTGTAACAACGATCAAACTTCCCTGAAGTGTTTAATCTTGAATCAATCAGGTATCCAACAATTCACATTCACCCACGAATATATGGTATGGATTTACTGATGCAAGAGAATATCTCCACGTCAGTTGTGTGCAGCCATCTAGCACATCCAAAATGCATTTAATGGAGAAAGGGAGAGGCATAGCCCTCTCAATTTTGAAATTCAAAATTTCAATAAATTTTGTAAGGCTATAAGAGCCGACCACACATCTGTTCAGGAATTGGTTGACGTTGCCTTAAATGCTAGCCTGCAACAATCCCAAGATGTAGTCAGGATTGGGCATCCATTTATGTAATGTAGCTGTAGGAGCTTCTCTGTGATAGTGATAGCTCAAAGACAGTGGTTGAATATAAGCTCATGGGAGCCCTCATTTTGAAAAGAAGAAGTTAGAGAATAATAGGACTCAGGGTAGAGAGTTAGGAAGAGAGATCTCGAGAGGGAGCTGAGACTTGTTACAGTCTAGTCTTTGTAAACATTTGTATAGACATACAGATTAATAGAAAAGCAATTTTTCCTGCATACTGTGTATTTGATGTTTACATGTTTTTATGCATTTCATGTTTTAAATTCATAACTGGTGAAGTGTTTCATAAGTTTCAATTTCTTCCTGTCTTGGAGTTTCCGAGTGCAAGGAGTGCACATAGTCTGTAAGGTGTGCATTGACAGAGGTGATACAACCTCTGGAAATCTCAAGAGGGATAGCATTGATCCTTTATCAGTAGAGGCGCAAGGAGTGCACAAGAAGGAACTCTGTCTCGAGTTTAGGGAAGACAAAACTACTGAAGGTTTTGGAGAGCTCTACCAAGAGGGCATTGAGCGAGTGAATAGACTGCACTAGGGAACTCTATTTTGAGTTCAAAGAGAAGAAGTGTCGAGGAGATACACTTACATAGTTGTTGAACACTCTGTAGGCTCTGGAAGGTGTGCATCGAGCAGAAGAATGCCAGGTGGGCATAAGGAGTTTTCTTTTTTAGAAAACTTCTTGAATCAGAGTTATTCGAGATCCTCAAACGCAAAGTGTGCACAGGAGTAAATCTTTGAGAGGACGAAGCTCAAAAGGGGCAGAATTTCTATAACAGAGATGAGACCCAAAGGAACTGGGCTCACAAGAAGAAGATTTGAAGGTCGAGACCTTCGAGACTTAGAAAATATTCTAAGTCAAAAAGCCAAGAAAGCTCAGGAGGAAGAGCACAACTGTCGTTGGATCAACACTAGGAAGAAAGATCTGGACTGTTGAATCTACATCCGGGTAGCAGGAGGAGAGCATGCAAAGAGGTCAGATCTAAACCGTCAGATATAGCGCCAATAACCAACAACCGTTGGATCAGGTGAAGGCACACAGGGTTTAAACCCTTGGATATCTACACATTCTGGAATCGGAAGTTGGAGGAGTAGAGGAGGTTGCACCCCATACCTGCAATCACCGAGATAGCAAAATTGCACCAACCATCGAATCTGGAGCACAATGGCCTGAGAGCCGCTAGATTAAGGATACGTGCATGGGGTTTAGTCCTTGGGAGGTGCACAGAAAAAAGGATTTGGGCCGTCAGATCTAGCACCAAGGAATGATAGTCGTCAGATCCAGGAGAAAGTGTGAGGGGTTAAATCCTTGGGACACTACACAGAAGGGTAGAATGGACGACAGAAACATCAAGGGAGAAGTGTCGAGTTACCGTGAGCCATCGAATCTAGAAAAGGTGCAGAAGGTTTAAACCTAATAAAAAAAGAAGGAATAGGACTCGTCATGTTATGAAAGCATCAGGACCATCCATTTTGGAGGATAGGTGGCAAAGATCTGGATATTTTCGCGAATTCAGGGTTCGTGAGTTTGGAGGGCAGACCAAATTCTTGGTTTCGCGCAGTCCCGAGTTGCGAGGAGCAGGGAAGGAGATCCAGACCGCTAGATCCAAGCCACGAGAGAACTGTTGGATCAGAACCTCCATATGGTAACGCATATCAGGGGTTCATGGGTTGAAAGAATTTCTTTTCGACTGTAGAAGTCACGAAGTGTCGAGCGCCAAGGGCTCTTGCAAACACATGGCACATTCATTAGGTGGGGACCACATGGTTGATAGTTGGTGTAACAACAAACACCCATAGAAAGGTGGAAGCAAGTGACAGGTGGTGGACACACGTCACCTTGGAAGGAGCCAACCCATCTTTGACCTTTTGCGTTTGGGGGTTTCGCAAAGGAGGAGCACGAGGGTTCAACACTCCACCTCGTGAAGTCACGAGTTGTGAGTAGTGCTAAAGGAGTCAACCCATCACTGACTTATCATGGTTCAATATTTTGCAAAGGGGGAGCACGAGGGTTCAATAGTCCAACTCATGAAGTCATGAGTTGTGAGTAGTGGTAGCACTTAGCCCTAGCCGTTGGTTATGTGTGGAAGTCTCTAACAAGGAGGAGCCATACCTGTATTTCATCTTGGGTATCGGTGTTTGGAGAAAGAGGAGTCAAGGGTCTTCGACTCGTGAACTCGTGAGTTGTGAAAGGTGCTTGTGCTAAACCCAGGTTGTGGTCGCATGGAGATGTAAGGCTTGTGCCTGGTGTTAAGTTGTGCAGGGTGGGTTTTCATGAATGATCTAAAAATGAAGAAGACTTGAAAAACTTGAAAACTTATTTCAAGTGAATGTTATGTGTTTAAAGAAAAATGATCAGTTTGCAACACATAAAATAAAGGATTACTTATGCAAATTACACATAGACAGTAGCATAATCATTGAACATAAACACATATTAACAGCAATTGATAAAGGAGTTCACCCCTCTTATGGG
>CBVK0100576537.1:0-15344 GCA_900067695.1 Picea abies | reverse complement strand
TCCTAAATTCCTGAGTAAAACTTTGTACATTATGTCCTTTTGCTTGTCTAAAATTCCGCCATTCCATGGTTTCCTTTTGTTTATACGCCAATGGATAAAATTGTTTTTTAATTGCTATAATGAAATCATTCCAAGAAAGAAAAATCTTTCCATTCTTTTTCATTTCCTCCTGTCTCTTAGATTCCCACCAAATAAGTGTTGAACCATCTAATCTTAATGAAGCTAACTGAATTTTGGTTTCATCATCTTGAATCTTTTGTATTCTATAATATACTTCAATTTGACGTATCCAGTTATCTAACTTTTCAGCGTTAACTTCTCCATTATAAATTGGCAACTCAAATTTTATATCAAGATTTAATGAAGGAATTTGCGAAGGAGTTTTACCATGCCCATTCGGAAGATGTTTTGAACTAGTAGAAGAAGAAGAAGAAGAAGAAGAAGATGGAGGAGGAGAGGGTGGTGGAGAAGCACCATTCCCTCCATTTCCGCCTAGAGTTTTGTCACCACCGCCTCCCTTATGCATTGAAGGGTTGGAGCCTTCACCCTGCGACATTATGTTCCGTTCCATCAATATCTTCATCATATCTCTCAACTCCATGACAGCCTGTCTAATATCTTCTTCTTCAGTCAGAACACGTTCATGACTTTCTGCATGAGCCATGCTTGGTGAATGTCTCTCTGCCACTTGTGGTGAATGAATCTGCTTCCTCCTTGTCGGATAACAACTTGGCTCCACAAGTTGACCTTCTCCTCTTGTGAGTTTCAACCTTGTGAGCATCAGAAACAAAACTTGCAAACAATCAAGTCTTCAAAACTAGTGCTCTGATACCAACTTGATCTAAAAATGAAGAAGACTTGAAAAACTTGAAAACTTATTGCAAGTGAATGTTATGTGTTTAAAGCAAAAGGATCAGTTTGCAACACATAAAATAAAGGATTACTTATTCAAATTACACATAGACAGCAGCATAATCATTGAACATAAACACATATGCACAACAATTGATAAAGGAGTTCACCCCTCTTATGGGCGACATCTCCTAGTCCAACTTCCAATGGGTCATTATTATTAATTTCTCAAAAAGTGCTCAAAAACATGTCTTACAATGCTCAAATTGACAAACGGACTGCTCCAATGGCTTCCCAGCCTCCCAAAACCCCTGTCTGGGCTCTTTCGGCACCTCAATCGGTCGAAAAATGAAGAAGTTAGGCCTCCTGGAAGTCTCCCTCTTCAAGCTTGTTGTCTCTGGTTCTACAATTCACACCCCTCTTCATTGAACCTGGCTCACACACTCATTTAAGCGCAAAAACCCAGCACCGGGCGCAACCGCTCCAATGGTGAAAACTGTAGAATGGTTAAGGGTGTGCTAGCCCCTAACCACCTAGGCACCTGGGAATATGACCATGTGACCGCGCTCAAAGGTAAAGAAGTGGTTAAGTCGTTTTAACCGTTGGAACGAACCTTCTGTGCCCTGGTCATATGTAAAACCGTGGTTTAAAATCCCGCGCCAACCATAACCGTGCGCACCAAATAAAATATGGTGGTCATACATAATCGTTGGGTTATGTTTTAATAAACCCGCACCATATATTAATACACGGTTATATGCGGTGTAACAGAACCACGGGTCGGGGCTAAGCCCCGGCCTGCCCCCTTTTCCGTTTAATACAATAGTCCAATTCAAATACATATGCGTTGACCTATGTAACAAGGAAGAACGGGCGGAATGTTGGTTAGCGGAGTTTGCAAAGGCATTTGTGTGGTGGGGAGGTCCGGGGGTCGAACCCCGCGGCCTCCAATACATTTTACATTGAACTTCTTAGCCAACCAGTGAGGGACACATGGCGCCCACGGGTTGGGCCACGTGCCCTCCTACCATTGGCCACCCCAAGACATGTATCAACACCCGACTCACCAACAGTCCACCAATCAATACGTGCCACATCATCATCATACGGTCTGTACGGTCCTGCCACATCAAACCATATAGACTGTACGGACAGGTACAGTTAGCATCAAACGTTTTGCCTGTTTGGCTTGACGAATAGATCGTGATATATTCTCCATACGAACTCCGTTTGAGAAAGTAAATATACCACCAAAATCAGGAAGATGAGACGGACGCAATGACACTATTTTCGTCGCATTCTGAGCACTTTGAAATTTGAGCAAAATTTGATCCCCTGATCAATGAAGGTCCTGTGGATTCATTCAAAGGGTTCCAACAGGAGCCCGAAGAGCCATTTCGGCACAGAAGAAGATCAACCCAGAGATCGGGAGGTCATAGAACCCTGTTTAGGTAGGGGGACTACATCAAGTGGTATTAGAGCTACTTTCTGTCTATAGACTATAAGCAGAGGGAGGCAGAGTAGATAAACAAAATACTCTGATACACACCATCAAGTGGTATCAGATAATATTTTTGTCTATAGATTTCAGATAAAAGAGAAAGAGGAGACTATTAATTTGTTCACAGACAAAGGAGAGATGGTGGGATAAATTCTGGTAACATCAAGTGGAATCAGAAGAAGATATTCATCTGTATACAACAGGTGAAAAAAGAAGGGTGTTAAATCTCCTTGATGATTTTTGCAAGGTGTGCAGCAAATGATAGATAGCCAGGCGAGCTGTAGGAAGACATGGAGATTCTCTTAGACATAGAGTGATTCATACACTTGCTAGGAGGGCAGGTGAAAGATGGAAATGGCTACTGAAGGCCATGAACATGGTGGAAGAGGAGACCACCAATAGATGAGTAAAGCAGATATTGACAAAGAACTCGCCGAGATAAGGGCGAGAATGGAACAACTGACATTGAAGATGCAGCAAGAGGCAAAGGTACATTGGAGGTATGAATGGCCTCTGAACAGGAAAGCCAAATGGCCTGTTCAAAAGTTGTTGGCCAGGAAACAACAACAAGAGTTGAGGAAGTGGATAAGGCATGCTTAAAGCCTCAGTGACAAAGATTTGGTTTGCATATGTGAGCCAGAAGTTGGAGGAACCCTCAGTGATGAGGAGGAGGGATCAGTTTCAGATCTCATAAACTGTCAGGAGGGAGGGGATGAACTTTCGAATTGCCAGGTGGGAAATGGAATGAGATCAATGGAGGATCTCATAGACTGTCAAGAGGACAACAACGAAAATTCATATTTCCAGGTGGGAAATGATATGAGATTAGCAGAGGATCTCATAAACTGCCAGGTGGGCAGAAGTGAACTTTCGAGTTTCCAGGTGGGCAATGGGAAGAGATCAGTAGGAGGTCTCATGTAATGTTAAGGGAGAAGTGGTGAAAGTTCATATTTCAAAGTGGGAAATGAGATTGGATCATTGGATCTCATAGACTGCCAAGTGGGCAGTAGAAAATTCCCAAATTGCCAGGTGGGTAGGGGAAAAGAAGTGAGAATGTCTGAAAGTCTTAGGGACTTAGGAGTGAGTTCAGGTCAATAAGGAGTGCTGATAAGTGAATATTCATGTGGTTTTTCAAACCATGTGAATGAATATGATGACAAGTTACAAACTTGCAGCATCCAAAAGGAGGATCAGAATATCATTCTAATGATTGGGGGAATTCGGGAATTCCTACCAGATAGCCCAGTTGAGGCCAGAGCATGTGTTGCAGATGTAGCAATAGAAGAAGGAAAGTGAGTAGAAGCTGTCATGGAAGAAGAAATGGAGCAGACACTGACATTTTCCCAAGGACCAGAAGATGAGCATTCAACCAAAATGCTCAAAAATTTTAGTCGGGAAGCTGAACAGGAGATGACTGCAACACTGAAGCCTACAACAGAAGAGGAAGTAGATAGAAAAGATTTTGTTGATCTGTGTGAAGCATTGGAAGCCCTGGAGAGAAGGGTGATGGTGCAAATATTTCACATCCAACAGGCTAAGTTGGAAGAAGGTAGTGGAGCATACCAGCCCTAGGAGAAGCTGGAAGAAGTTGGAAGTATGCCAGCAGGAGAAATGGCAGCAGTAGAACTGTCACAAGAAGAATATGAGCAACATCTCAGTGAGGAGACTGTAGAATTGGAATCTACAGCAGAGTGGCCACTCAGTGCCACAAAGGTAGATAAAGATAGCAGGGGAGATCAAACAGATCTGCCCATTGAGGAGATAGAAGTGCGGCAGAGAAGACTGCATACAAAGAGCCAGCCATTGGAGCAGCTGGACAAGGTAATTGAAGAAATCAGAAGGCTGATGTTGAGTTCAGCAGTAGAGACTTCCAGTAATGATAAGTTGAGAAAAAGGGAGCCTGGAAGAGCAACAGGGTAGCAACAAAAACAACAACGAGGCAAAGGAGAAGATGGATAGCTCCAAGGGAAACTTTGGGATCCAGGTGGATTTCAACACTGGAGAAGAGGATATCATGATCAAGAGATCATGATTTTTCCAACTAAGGAGTATGATGCAAGAGAATCACTCCACATCAGCAGCGTGCCAGCTAGCCAGCACATCCAACATGCATTTAATGGAGAAAGGGAGAGGCGCAACCCTCTCAATTTTGAAATTCAAAATTTCAATAAATTTTGTAAGGCTGTAAGAGCTGACCATGCATATGTTGAGGAAGTGGCTGAGTTTGCCTTAAATGGTAGCCTCCAACAAGCCCAGGATGTAGTTAGGACTGGGCATCCATTTATGTAATGTAGCTGTAGGAGCTTCTCTGTGATAGTGATAGCTCAGAGACGGTGGTAGAGATGAGACTCAGGGTAGAGAGTTAGGAAGACAGATCTCAGGTAGAGAAATCTTGAGAGGGAGCTGAGACTTGTTACAGTCCAGTCTTTGTAAACATTTGTATAGACATACATATTAATAGAAAAGTAGTTTTTCCTGCATACTGTGTGTTTGATGTTTACATGTTTTTATGCATTTCAAGTTTTAAATGCATAACTAGTGAAGCATTTCATAAGTTTCATTTTCTTCCTATCTTGGAGTTTTCGAGTGAAAGGAGTGTACATAGTCCACAAGGTGTGCATTGACAGAGATGAGACAACCTCAGGAAATCTCAAGAGGGATAGCATTGAACCTTCATTAGTAGAGGTGCAAGGAGTGCATAGGAAGGAACTCTGTCTCGAGTTCAGGGAAGACAGAACTATTGAAGGTTCTGGAGATTTCTGCCAAGAGGGCATCAAGCGAGTGCATAGAGTGCACTAGGGAACTCCATTTGGAGTTCATAGAGAAGAAGTGTGGAGGAGAGACACTTACAGAGTTGTTGAACACTCTGTAGGCTCTGCAAGTTGTGCATCGATAAAAAGAACGTCAGGTGGGTGTAAGGAGTTTTATTTTTTAGGAAACTTCTCGAATCTGAGTTACTCGAAATCCTTGAACGCAAAGTGTGTGCAGGAGTAAATCTTTGAGAGGATGAAGCTGAGAAGGGGCAGTGTTTCTATAATGCAGATGAGACCCGAAGGAACCAAGATCGCAAGAGGAAAAGTGAAAGGTCGAGACCTTCGAGACTTAGAAAATCTTCTAAGTCAAAAAGACAAGAAAGCTCAGGAGGAAGACCAGAACTGTCATTGGATCAACACTGGGAAGAAATATTCGGACCATTGAATCTATGTCCAGGCAGCAAGAGGAGAGCGCGTAAGGAGGTTAGATCTGAATCATCAGATCTAGTGCCAATACCCGACAACCGTTGGATCAGGTGAAGGCACACAAGGTTTAAACCCTTAGATATCCACACATTTAGGAATCAAAAGTTGGAGGAGTAGAGGAGGCTGCACCCCATACTTGCAATTGCCGAGATCACTAAATCACACCAGCTATTGGATCTGGAGCACAGTGGCTTGAAATTCGTTGGATCAAGGATGCATGCATGGCATTTAGTCCCTGGGAGGTGCACAGGAAAAAGGATCTGGGCCATCAGATCTAACACCAAGGACCGATAGTCATCGAATCCAGGAGAAAGTGAGAGGGGTTTAATACCTGGGAAGATGCATAGAAGGGTAGAATGTATGGAAAAAACTTCGAGGGAGAAGTGTCGAGTTGTCATGAGCCATTGGATCTAGAAAAGGTGCACGAGGTTTAATCATCGTAATAGCAGAAGGAAGAGGACTCATCAAGTCCCAAAAGCATTAGGACCGTCCATTTTGGAGGATAGGTGGAAGAGATCTGGATCATTTCGCGAATTTGGGGTTCGTGAGTTTGGAGAACAGACCAAATTCCTAGTTTCTTGAAGTCCTGAGTTGTGAGGAGCAGGGAAGGAGATCCAGACTGTTGGATCCAAGCCACGGGAGAACTATTGGATCAGAACCTCCGCATGGTATCACGTATCGAGGGTTTGGGGATTGAAAGAATTTATTTTTGACTGCAGAAGTCACAAAGTGTCGAGTGTCGAGGGCTCGTGCGAACATGTGGCACATCCGTTAGGTGGGGACCTCATGGTTGACAGGTGGCATAACAACAAACACCTAGAGAAAGGTGGAAGCGAGTGACAAGTGGTGGACACACGTCACCTTGAAAGGAGCCATCCCATCTTTGACCTTTTTCATTTTGGGGATTCGCAAAGGAGGATCATGAAGGTTCAACATTCCAACTCGCAAATTCGTGAGTTGTAAGTAGTGCTAAAGGAGGCAACACATCACTGACTTATCATTCTTCGGGATTTCGCAAAGGAGGAGCATGAGGTTTCAACACTCCAACTCGTGAAGTCGCGAGTTGTGAGTAGTGCTAGCACTTATCCTTTGCCAGTGGTTATGTGTGGAAGGCACTAACAAGGAGGAGCCATACCCGTATCGTATCTCGGGTATCGGTGTTTGGAGAAACAGGAGTCAAGGGTCTTCGACTAACGAACTTGCGAGTTACGAAAGGCGCTTGTGCTAAGGCCAAGTTGTGGTCACATGGAGATGTAAGGCTCATGCCTCATGTTTAGTTGTGTAGGGCATGTTTTCATGAAGGACGTCTGGATTCGTTCAAAGGGTTCTAGCAGGAGCCTAAAGAGCCATTTTAGCTCAGAAGAAGATCGATCCAAACACTGGGAGGTTGCAGAACCCTACTGAGGTAGGGGGACTACATCATTTACTCCAAGCTTGGGAGATTTAGGGATCCTTGCCTCACTTGCAACAAACAAATTCAGACTTTTGGTGCAATGAAGTACGAAAGAATTATGACTTAGCGACCATGCTTATTCAACTAATAGAATGGTTGTGAGGGATTCTGACTCCTTCCGAACAGATCTTGTCTGTTAGAACTTAAACAAAGAGATTCTCATCTTGGGGACTTATTCTCTTTATCCCTCCTTGAGCTTCTTCACTTGAATGACTCAAACTATGGTGCACACTTTTCACTTCTCTCGTGAGCTTGGGACATGGAAACATCGCATGCACACTCATTGCGCTAACTCTCCTGAGCTTTATCAACACTTAAAGAAGTGTTTCCTCTATGTGCTCCTTGCATTGGTCTCCCCCTCTATCTTTTACACTACATTGAATGTGTGCGCACTCCGTTCACTTTCATTGTGCAAACTTGCATTATCCCTCCTAAGCTTGTGAACCTATAAATGGTTCAACCTCTGCACACCTTGTGTTGGCACTATGCACTCTTTGGACTAAGATTATCAGAAGAGAAATAATTGAAACTTATAGCAGTATTAAGAACTCATTCCATAAAACATTAAGATATAGGTTCATACATACAGATAATAACACAACATCTATTCAGTTTCATAAAAATGAACAAGTTCACAATCTTAGAAATGTGTCAACAATTCTCTTCTTCTATATTTATTCATCAGTAATGAACAAAATGTTTCCACAACATTTTACAGAAATAACCTCTTCTTGGAATAGAATACATTGATTTATTCATGAAGGGGCTTCTCGATCCCTCTCTCTAGACTATTCTAGTTCTTTCATATCACAAATTAAAAATTTCCTACCACTAAGTTGATTATAATAAATGAACAATTGCAATTTAGATATGAGTCGATGCTCAAAATATGTACAATGCTATAGGTATTAAAGAAAATTACATATTTTTGGAGCGTATACAATGGCTCTAGTCTTAATATCTCATGGGATATTTAATTACAATAGCCTCAAAATTAAATTGAAGCGTTGTCCATGGGATCCAAACCAGTTTTAAACATTGCACTATATGCTAAGTCATCTTCCATCATGCCTCATTAAATGATTATGATGATTCTCCTGCATCATACTCCCCTGGACAAAATATTCATGGGATCTTGTCCATGAGCTCCTCGAATTCCTTTTCGTTCTTCCGAATGTTTTCCTTTGTCAACCAATGAACCTTTTCTACTGGATGATTCTTCCATTTAACTAGATATTCATAATAAACCTTCCTCCTGGTTCTTTTAGTAACTCTTTGATCTAAAATATTTTCTATCTGAGGATTTTCTATTATAGGTATTTATCACATCCACTATATGTCTTGTTGATCATTTCTCCCTCCTGTGTCATCCAACTTATAAGGGTATAAGTCATCTATGCTAAATATTGTTGAAATTTCAACGTCCTCTGGTAGTTCAATCTCATAAGTATTTGCAAAAAAAATTCTGAGGATTTTACAAGGTCTTATCTTCTTCAACTTCAATTTATTATATTTCAATTTTGGGAATCTTTCCTTCCTTAGATGTGCCAAGACTTGGTCTCCAACTTCAAAATTCACCTATTTTCTTCTTTGATCTATTCTATTCTTGTATCTTTGGTTGCTATCATGTAGTTGTCCTTTGATTTGTTCATGTAATTTTTTCATTTCCGTAGCGAATTCCTCTGCTTATGCACTTCGAAATTTAGCTTGTCCAAAATCCCTTAACATTTAAATTCCTGTGGGATGTAGTCCATATACTATATGGAATGGGCTCTTACTAGTACTCTTATCTAGAGAATCATTATATGCAAACTCCGCTTGAGGAAGAATTTGATGCCACTGAATTTTATGTTTAGTTACTAAACTTATTAGCATATTTTCTAAGATCCTATTCACCACCTCAGTCTATCCATCTGTCTAAGGGTGATATGTTGAACTAAAATATAAATTTTTCCCCGACTTCTTCCACTAATTCCTCCAAAAGTGTCCCACAAATTTGGTGTCTCTGTCTGAGACTATATTCCTGTGTAACCCATGCAATCTCACAATCTCTTTAAAAAACAAATTTTCTATGTGAGTATCATCACCTATTTTATGGCATGGTATGAAATGTGTCATATTTGAGAACTTGTCAACTACCAAAAAGATTGAGTCATTTCCCCTATGGGTTCTTGGCAATCACAGAACAAAATCCATACTTATAGCATCCCATGCCCTTTTTGGAATAGGTAATGATTGATATGATCCTATGTTATTTTTCGTCCCTTTATAATACTATAAAATTATGCATTTTTTCCAAAAAATTATTCACATTAGACCTCATGCCTAGCCAATAATATGAAGAACTTAATTGTGCATATGTTTTATCATCGAACAAATGTCCATCCAATCCTCCACTATGTTTTTCCTTCAGAAAATTGTCCCTCATCGAGCATATTGGGATACATAATCGACTTCCTTTGAATAATAGTCCTTCTTGGATGATTTACTCCATCCATTGTATTATATCCCTTAACAAAGGATTTTCACAGGCTTCATAGGTTTCCTTGAAATATAGGTCTTCCTTGTACATCTCCTTGAGGTGTTCAAGTTCCAAAGTCTCCACTTGGAATTGCTGCAAGATTAAACATATCCTTCTCAAAGCATTTGCAACTTTGTTAGAACTCCCACTAATATGCTTAATGAGAAAAGAAAAATTATGCATGAATTCTACCCATTTGGCATGTCTCTGGTTTAATTTCGCTTGTCTAGTTATGAATTGCAAAGCATGATTGTAAGTATCCAAAATAAACTCCTTTGGAATAATGTAATGTCTCCAATTTTTCAAAGATTGAATTCTAGCGTAAAATTATTTTTCATATGTTAAATAATTCTTCTTAGCATCATTCAACTTCTCACTAAAATAATCAACAAGCTTATCATCTTGACTTAAAACTGCATCGATGGCCAACTCCACTTGCATCACATTTGACTTGGAAAGTCTTCCTAAAGTCTGGAAGAATTAAGATAGGTTGATTTGTTATCTTTTCTTTTAACAGTATAAATTATCTCTCTTCTTCTTTTGTCCAGACAAAAGATCCATGCTCTTTCTTTATAGTATCCAATATGGGTGCACAAATGCTGTTGAAATTTCTAATGAACTTTTTGTAAAAAATCGCTAACCCATGAAAAATTCTTACTTCAAACACACGTGTTGGAGAAGGCCACTCTATTATATACCTCACCTTCTCTGGATCCATCTTCAATTCATTTGAAGAGATTAAAAATCCCAAATACACAAGTTATGTCTTCATAAAAGAAATTTTCTTCAAATTTACCAAAAACGTTTCTTGTTGCAATATCCTCATAACCATCCTCAAGTGTCTTAAATGATCCTTCTCAGTCTCATTGTAAACTAGGATATAATCTAAATAAATAGTCACAAATTTCCCAATAAAATATTTTATCACTTCATTCTTTAACCTCATGAATGTACTTGGATCCTTTTTTA
This sequence comes from Picea abies, assembly GCA_900067695.1. NCBI lineage: Eukaryota > Viridiplantae > Streptophyta > Pinopsida > Pinales > Pinaceae > Picea > Picea abies. The sequence goes on along the minus strand of CBVK0100576537.1, from coordinate 4,809 downwards.
AGCCAAATGGCATAAAAATCCACTCATACAAAATTTCATTTGTTTTTAATGTTGTCTTCCATTCATCTCCTTGTCTCATTCTTATATGATGATAACCATTTTTCAAGTCTATCTTGGAAAAACAATTGGTTGCACTGAATCCATTAAATCATCCATTTTGGGTAAATGAAATCTATATCTAATGGTTATCTTGTTGATAACTCTAGAATATGTGCACATTCATCAACTTCCATCCTTCTTTGGACTCAACAAAGTTGGTATTGCACATGGGCTCAAAATTTCTCTAAGTTCTTTATCCAATAACTCTTGGAACTTCTCCTTGACCTATTCATTCTCATGAGGGGTCAGTCTGTATGTTTCTTTGTTCGACAAACTTTCTCCTGGAATAAGGTTAATATGATGACTAATACTATTGATGGGAGGTAAAGTATGAGGAAACTCATCCACCATAATGTCAACAAACTCATCCAATAATTACTGAATTTCCATAGGAAAATCATTCATAGAAGTATTTGTAAGGATCACTCTTGGATTAACTATAACAACAAAATACCTTTCCTAATATTTCTTAGTGTCTTTCAAGAGATCCTTCCCACTCATGAGAAGTATAATCAAACTAGCCTCCTCTTTGACTCCCTTATGTTCTAATGGAAACAACATATGTCTACACACGTTTTCCTCAAGGGTATAAGTATTATTTCTCCCCTCATGTATGAAATTTATGTCACACTTCCATGACCTACCAAATGGAACATGACAAACATCCACAATAATGACATTACACAAAACTTCATCCTTATAATGACCAATTTAAAACTCAACTTTGCATTTCCTACTTACGATGATTTGATATCCTTTCAACAACCATGATAACTTGAACGAAGTCAGATCTACTATCATATATAAATTTAACTTTTCCACCATCGATATGGAAACTAAATTATCAGTGCTCCCATTGTCTATGATCACCTTGCATACTCTATCTTTAGTCTTGCAAGATGTTCTAAATAAATTGTTTCTCTGGACTAGTTCTCGCACCTCTTTTTTTGGACCGATATTCCCTCTTCAATTGCTTCTACTTTCATCTTCGTCTCCACATTCCTCTACTATACCTCAGAAATGTGAGCTTCTCTAACTCCTGCATTCTTATTTTTGGGACATTCCCAATACATGTGCATTGTTTTCCCACAATCATAACACTTGACTTCTCCTCCTTTGCCTCTTCCTATACCTCTTGGAAAAGGTTTCCTTCCTCTAGAGTTTTCTCCTCTAGAATTTCCCCCTCTATTTTACCGATTGTTATATATTTTAGCTTATTCCCTTGATTTCTGGAACTTTTCTCTGGTGATTCTTTTTCCTCTATTAGGACTCTTCCCCCTGTTCTTCTGACTTTGATTTCTTGCCAATGTTTCTTCTACCATAAGGGATACCTGATAAGCATCTTCTACAGTCCTCATCGTTATCATATTAATGTCATCGTGCATTTCATACCTCAATCCATTAATATATCTAACAACTTTCTCTTCATCTTATAGATTTCTTCAGTATATTCTTTCACTGATAAACCATTTTGTCTTAGATTTTGCAACCTTTTAAATATATTCAACTAAAAAAATTTGGGTATGAGTTTGTCCTTAATATTAGCTACCATTCTATCCCAACTTTTAATCTTGGAATTACCTTTTCTCCTTCTATCAAATTGCAATTCATCCCACCATAAGGATGCATGTCCCTTCAATCTGGTCACATCATGCTTTATTGTTTTCTCATCATTAATCTCCTCTTAATAAAAATACTTATCTAAATAAATTATCCAGTCAAGCAACTCTTCTACATTCAAATTACCTTCATACATCGAGACTTCCATCTTTTCTCTAGTTCCCAGTATGAAAACACCACTCAACAATCACTCCTCTACTTATTCTTCTTATACAACTTCTTCTTCTGGTTTTTCACTTTTAGCATCACTAATATCACCAGTCTTTGGTGCTCTCCTTTTTGTTTTTTACATGGACTCCAACCTTTCCCGAAGCTTTCTCATTTCCTCCTCCATAGTTGTGTTGGCTACATGTCTCTCCTCATGTCTCCTCAGTGGCATGGTTTCTAGTGTTTCTTCTCATATAGAGCTTATTTATGCTCTAATACCACTTGATGCAAACCCCCTATTGTCCTATGTGACCTCCTGGTCTTAGGACCAAACTACACAAGATTCAAAGTGGCTCTTGGGATCCCACTGACCCTTTCAATTAACTTACCCACATGCTTCACAATACATGGGTGAGGAATTTAAATTCATGATATTTCCTTTAGTCTAGGAAACTTGTTCATGCGACCACGTCTTATGACCAAGCGTTTTGCGAAAGGGATATTTGGCGCTCTAGGACTCTAGGCTTCAGGAGTTTTTCCGCCCCAACAATAATCAATGCACTTTCCTCGAACAATTGAACCACCGAACTCCAAATATTCCAAGGATCAATGCTACACACTCCTTTTATAGATCAACGATCCATATTTACTCTGGGCTTCAGAGGTTCAGGATATTCTCACCCCGCATAAAAATGACCAAATTTTCTTGAAGTGTCGAATCTCCAAATCACTCAGGGATCCAACGAATCGCATTCGGTGCTTCGAGCTTCGGTGCTTCGAGGCTCCATTCCTCACTTGAAACAAACAACTTAATACTTTCAAAGAAGCGAAGTTTGAAGGACTCGAAACTTAACGATCATGCTTCTTCAACTAATCAAATAGATGTGAGGGACTCTAAATCCTTCCGAATAGATCTCGTTCGTTCAACCTTAAACAAAGAGATTATCGTCCTAGGGACTTACACTCTCTATCCCTCCTTCATCTTCATCACTTGAATGAATCAAACTCTAACGCACACTTTTCACTTCTCTCCTAAGATTGGGACTTGGAAAAGTCACATGCACACTCGTTACGCTAACTCTCATGATATTTATCAACACTTAACAAAGTTTTGGCTCTATGCACTCCTTGCACTAGTCTCCCCTTCGATATTTTACACTTCTTTGAGTGTAGGCACACTCCTTGCTCTTTCTTTGTGAAAACGTCTATTATCTCTCCTAAGATTTTGAACCTGTAAACAGTTCGGCCTCCGCACACCTTGTGTTGGCGCTATGCACTCTTTTCACTAAGATTCTCATAAGAGAAATAATTGAAAATTATAATAGCATTATGAACTCATTCATATACAACCTAAGTATTCCTAATGGTTAGGAACATGTGTTTCCTACTCGTAGGTCACAAGTTCAAATATAGAGGGGGGTACAGTATGTATACCTCCATAGAATTTACCAATCAAATCATTGGGCGGAGGGGGTCTCATCCACCAATTTGGTGTCTAGATTGGTCATGAAATTAAAAATAGATTACTATTACTTAATAACACAACATCTATTTAGTTTCATAAAATTGAACAAGTTCACAATCTTAGAAATGTGTGAGTAATTCTCTTCTTCTATATTTCTTCAACAATAATGAACAAAATGTTTCCACAAAATTTTACAGAAGCAACCTCTACTTGGCATAGAATACATTGAATTATACATGAAGGGGATTCTTGAGCCTTCCCTATAGAGTATTCTAGTTCTTTCATATCACAAATTAAAAACTTGCTACCACTAAGTTGATTATAATAAATGAACAATTATAATTCATATATGAGTCGAGACTCAAAATATGTACAATCCTATAGGTATTAAAGACAATTACATCATTCTCGAGCATATACAATGGCTCTAGTCTTAAGATCTCATGGGATATTTAATCACAACAACCTCAAAATTGAATTGACATTCTCTCCTTGGGATCCAAACTAGTTTTAAAGTGTGTTGCACTAGATGCTGAGTCATCTTTCACAAATCCTCATTAAATGTTGATGATGATTCTCCTGCATCAACCATTACAGAGCGAGTCACTCTACTATATCCATAGACTCTCGAATGGTGGAATCATGGAATCATGGTCTATCTCCACACCTTCCATAAACCTTCCACTAACACTCAACTTCCTTTTCATTCATGGACTCGCGACTACATAATTATGTAACCTTCCTTTCACAACTTCATCCATGAATTATCAATTCTTAATCATTTTTCCACTTATGCAGATTCACAGATTCATAGGTTCATGGAGGAAAAAATCTATGATCTTACTTTCATAGGTCCATCCATGAAGTCTCAATACTTAATCATTTTTCCATCTACATGGAATCATAGACTTGCTGGCTCATGGAGGTAAAATTATCTGACCTTCCTTTCATAGGCCCATCTGTGAAGAATAAATACTTAACCATTTTTTCATCTACATAGACTCGCGGACTTGTAGTTTCATTTGAATCTATTCCTTTCTTCTTCCCTTACCCCCTTTCTCACTTAACACTCAACACTAAGATTATTTCTTGATCTTGTCAGGTTCACAGGTTGGTGGCCTTTCCAACCCATTCATCTCACCTTCAATTGGGTCTACGTCTAATCCATCAACCCATCCCCTATTGATTTGTGGCATGAGATGTGGTGTGACACATGGAACGCGTACTGCTTGCCATGTGGAACCCATTTTCCATGCGGACCTTTGTCCAATTTTTCCAAATCTTCATGACACATGGCACCCTCTTAGGGTGATATGTGGCCTTCTTTCTTCAAGAAACATATTATAATCCACGTCATCCACTGGAATGTTCAGCTAAAGGTGGACAGTCTAGACCATATGCATAGTTCATGTGACTATTGTAGATCAACCATGTGGTTTCTGTTAGAAAAATAGGACTGCAGAGCAATAAAATAAAAC
>CBVK0100576525.1:0-13652 GCA_900067695.1 Picea abies | reverse complement strand
ACCTTCTAAGAAGTCCTCTTACATTTATTATATCTAACTACTCATTTATTTTATCTAGCTACCATAGTGGGTCTTATTTAATAATATAGTGGACCTATTCCACCTTACATTGAATGGCCTACGCTATTATCACTATGGGCCCTCTCATCCCCCACTAGTACCTCTCTAGCTACTTAAAAATAGCATACCTCTCATATATATTTCATTGGTTGTATGTATATGGTCTAATAGATATTACACAAGTTACAAGAATGTGGTAATATCGACTTTGTTGTTAATGGTTGTGGTGATTCAAAATATTCTATATGGAAAAGGTTTAGAGGTTTTAATGCATATGGGATGCGTTATCCACAATGCACTTATGATAAGATTGTAAACCATGTGATCAATGATTTGTTATGTTGACAATGGTGTTAATGTGGTAGGTGGATACAGTACTGACATGTGATCTTGTATGAACTAGCACTTACTTGGAACTTTTTGGTTGCATGGGTTTTTGATGTGGCCCACCTTGGGTTTAGTGAGTGATTAATGCTAGTCATCACCCTAGCACGATGTGACCAACAATTAATGCATCAACTAGTGTTAGTCATTACCACCTTGGGGTTCGGCATTTGGTTCATTTGTTTGGTCGTTTGGAGGAAGTTTAAGATATTGGTAACTATTGCAACCACTCGAAAGTGCCATTTAACCTGCATGACACTAAGCACCAAGGTTTTGATTCTCAACAATATAATGTTGTTTTTTCTTAATATTTTATGCATGGCTTTGTAACTACATGTTGTGCTTAACAATTTGATGCATTGGAAAAATGAAATTCTTATGCTCCTGTTTTTAGAAAACATGTATTCATAGGAGCTTGAATGATTTTGATTTATGGTTCTACTCATTGGTTGTCATGCCTATGGTTGTTGTGTTGCTCATTTCACATTTTAATTGGTTGGTCTATGACTACCTCATGTTTTTTGTTAGCCAAATAATGGCAGAGTCTTGGGCTTATGGGTATTGTATTACATAATTGCATGCAAATGGGTTTGCATGCAGACTTTGTGTTTGTTCGTGCACTTAAAACACAATATCCTTGCGAGCCTATGCATTCTCTCGTTGAAAATTAAGTGGATTATATGCATTATTTTTCCTGTGAATGAGTGGGATTCACTCGCGGGCACATTACGAGACCAATTGAGTCTGAAGTAAAAGTTGACAGGGTCAAAACCCTCATCTTACCAACATTTTGTTGTTTTTTATTTCATTATTTATGGAAGTCATAAGTCTGGTCAAGAACCCTTTTTGACTTGGTTGTTTATATTGTTATAGTATGGGTCGTATATAGAAAAAAAAAAGAAAAAGGAAAGAAACAATGTTGTCTCTATGTATTTTTCATTAACTTGTAATGAGGATCGCACCGGAGTCTGAAACCGTTTTGAAGTGACCCATTGGGTCTCACGGTGTTAATGGTTGTTGCTTGGTTTGTGTTTATGGTTGGTATAAGAGAAAAAAGGGTTTGAACCCCTATCATTTCATTGCATGCATGAAAATTGCGACACCTCTCCCATGGTTGAATGTTATTCTAACTATTGGTTCAAATATTTAGAGTGAGGTTTGTAAATGGGACTTTGGGTTAACTCATTCTTCATTGATTGGTCGATATATTTGTTGTGTTATGAATTTCCATTTTCTCTTTTGCGAAAAGAATGACCATTTATATTTTGGGTCGACTCATTCTTCATTGTTTAATATGAAGACAGAGACAATGTTTTGATTGGTTCTAGTTTGAATTATTATTTCAGTGTCTCTCTTGGTATTTCAACCACTATTCTCATGAAGTCATGCATTTGTTGGTTGTTGATTATGGTTTTTGAGGTAGTAATATGTAATGGTTGGATTGAAGGCATGATATGGTGTTATGATGAAATTGTCACATAGGTTTTGATAAATTTGTAAATAATAAAGGATGCATGGAACGTGACTTTGAATAAGTAACAATGAATATTTTATGAGTTAATGATGGAACTGTTATGAGACATTCTTCAAATTGTGATTTTAAATGAATAATTTGGTTATGAGATGGAGGATCAGTAAAGTGTAGAATTAACTTTTATTTGTTGAACATAATGGTTGTATGATGATTATAATTCTTCATATTGGAACTACAAGAAAAGAATCATAAAGTGAAATGATTATAGAGGCAATTGTAGTAAAACTCATCTCCATTCTTACATATCCCTATCATACTTACCATATTTCATCCATTACAATTCCTTTTCATTGTCCCAAGTACCTGTTTCATCCCATGCTTTAATTACAATTGTATGAAGTATTTCATAACATAATTAGACAATTCAAGAGGAAAGTGTTCAATTTTTATGGAGTCTTCTCTGTTCCATGCCCAAGGATGTTGATGAGATGTGGTGAATATGATCATAATGTTTTGGTCGAACTAGACATGGTAAATGAATAGTCCATCTTCCATATCCCTGTCATACTTACCATTTTTCTCTCATTACAATTCCCATCATAAATCCCAAGATCCCTTTTAACCCCTATTCTAAGTGACTACTAGTTATGGGATATGTAATGCATGATTATTGCTTTCATATGCATTGTAATGTATAGAGACAGGTTTAAACTATTGTTTTGAAAAATATTTAGATTATTGATTAGTCATGCTCTGGTTATTATGTGTGCAAATGTGTGTTAGCATGATATTTTTCAGCAGAGGCAGTCATAGCAGAAGAGTTAATAACAGAGGCAGAGGATTGGACCCTTAGAAAAGGGGTAACAAAATATTTAAGTTATATATACATTTTTATGTAGATTTGGAAGAGCTTAATCAATTTTTACAAACAAGTTTCCTCAACTTGGCTTGTCAACAAGCTTGCATGCCTCCACCTATCCCTCAGAATCCTCACCTGAGAATTGGTATACACGTTCCAAATCATAATTATGCTCCTTTAGTTATGCCACAATGATATGGTTGGAAAGATATTATACATTGTCCTCCTAGAAATTCACAAGGTTGGCCAAACATTGACCACCCCCAACAACCTCCTTTCCATACTTGGCCTACTGGTTCATTTCCATGACCACCTCCTCTACACCCAAACTTACATCCTCAATCCCAAGCTTCACATGCCCATCATAAATCCAAAATCATTGAGCTTCAAGGAATCCCTGAGAAAGAGAAAGTAGCAGTAGCCATGTCAAAATCATCACAAGATTCTTCTCATTCAGTCACTTCCCACATGCAGGAGAATGATTAGAATCTTCTAAGGCAGATTCATCAATTGGAAAGAATGAAGGGGCTAAGAGAATTCATAGAAAGAGAGGGGAAACCTCTCATTGTAAATATGTTTTTTCATGATCAATTTTGTTTATTTTGGCACCTGTACATGGAATTATTTTCACTTTGTTTATTTTGGCACCTGTACATGCACTTATTTTCACTTTATTTTGGACAGCTTCATGTTTTACAACATATCATTTTTGGGATAGCTCATATATATTTTTGACAGCTCATATTTTGACAGTTTTTTATTTTGGATAGCCTTGTATATTGTATTCATCATGTTTGATAGATTTATATGAAGGTTGGATTTTGACTAATTGACTGACTACCACATGGAGTGACAAGGGGGATCTTATGACTATTCCATCTTATGCACGATAATGACATGGATTATATGATGTGGCATACATTTAAGGTGGAAGATACAAGGATGAAATGTGTTATTAATTCATTAAAGAAAATTAGGGGGTTCCCACTTATTGTTTTTATTTAGTACTCTTATCTTATTTTTATTATTATTTATTAATTTACTTGACAAGCCTCTTATTAACTAACTAATTGTTAGTTAATTAGTTAACTAAAATTGGTTGAGTGATTCAACTATCTTGGAGATATTAAATGGATAAAGTTGAACAAAGTAAAGAATAGAACACATTGCTTTGAATACCAAGTGAAATTTAATTACTACTTCATTCACTTTATGATTTCTATATCTAGGAGAATTTGGTGATATCAGGATTTGTCGAAGGTGACGATAAGCAAGACTAAGAGGCATTGATTAATGATATGATTTTAGTTTTCAGTGATGATTAGAGTTCTTGTGCAGAGTCATAATAGAGGCAAATTGTGGCAGTGGACTTATTTGTATTAGTCTTGGTCTAATTTGAAGGCATCGATGGTCTATGTGTGTGTTACCTTAGGTTGTTATACTTTATCGTGGTACATACTCTTGAAGTATATGAAGTGTATTGGTTGATTTCAGAATGAATGAATAAAATCTTGGATGGATTTGTGACTCATCTTGGTCTTTCTTGATTATACCAAATTTATTCTATGTTGCTTCATGTTTTAAAATTGTTATATAAAATCATTTTTTTTAATTGCACTTTGATAAAGCATAAAAGACCAAAAATTGGTCTCTGAGATTTATAACTTAGAGGTTAATTGAATATGAAATAAGAATTTAAAATAGGGTAACACTCCCGCTTATCTTGTCCTAGCCAGAAAAGATTTGAAGGATGTTGTGAGGAGATATTCCATATATTTTACTCAATATGTTTTTTTTTGCAACCATACTAGGGAATGAAAGACTCAATTTTTATTTCCCCGGTTTGTATTTTTTGTACATTTATAAATTTATTGTTTATATTCGTTGCTTTAATTTATATTTTTAGTTTGTTTATAGCTTGTATGTTTCTGTTTAGACTCTTCTTTTGATTCATGGTTGTTCCTATTCAAAGACAACCCAAATTAGGTGATGTTCTAGAGGATCAAACCAACATTACCCTTACCTTGTATAATATCATTCTTGAGACTGCTAGTAACCTTGCTGAATTGAATCATTCTTGGGAAGTGGTCTTTGAAGAAAATCAAATTCGAGAATAGTGGGATGCCCTCCAGAGGATGATTAGAAGCCATCCTCATCATTAATTTTCTATCATGACCATGCCTACCCATGATTAACCTAACAATTTTGAAGACCCTATCAAATAGAACAACGTCTCATTTACCTTATTTCGAGAAATACTCAGATATTTTCGTACTAGGGATGAGTTACATCAATACTGTGAAGTTATTGTTGTTGAAGTACATCTCCAATGAGATTTGGATGACCAAAGGAGACAAGCCTTCGACAAACCCTGGCATTAGCACATATTATATCCTCTTCCTCCCGTATATCTTGGCGAATACAAGGTCAATTGCATGAATTTCATCTGATTCTCGAAGTAGGAAGAAGAAAATTTATTCATCAAGGACAACAACCTAAGCTTCATCGATCTTTTTCCGATTCGACTAATTCCCCATCCTCTCTGCGTCCTTACATTTTCAAAATGTGTGGAACTAGTAGTGGAACAAGTAGTAGTGGTTCTGGAGGTGGCTCTAGAAGCTCATCCTCCTCACAACCTTCTATATCGACTTTAGTCAAGAGTATCTATAGCCATGTTATTCCTTTCCAATCTACCATAAATCTAGCCGAGGTCATTAAAAAATATGGCTTATTTAAATTTGAGGAAGATGCTACTACCACTCCATGGCACATTTCTTCTCCCTTAAATATTGCACCAACAACCAATCCTTTGAATCTACCATAAATCTAGCCGAGGTCATTAAAAAATATGGCTTATTTAAATTTGAGGAAGATGCTACTACCACTCCATGGCACATTTCTTCTCCCTTAAATATTGCACCAACAACCAATCCTTTGCCGAAATTCAAAGATCATTTTACCAAGTTCTCAGGAAATAGTACTATCTCTACAGATGATCATTTGATTTGTTTTCCGAATGCCTATCATAAAATTGGTGTGAATAAAAATGATACTTTCACATGTCTATTTTGTAATTCTCTAGAAGGAAAATTTGCAGCTGATTTATTTGACTTACGTCCAAAAATTGTATCCACCTGGGATTAGTTGGTCTACTAGTTCAAGTCCACTTTTGAACAACACAAGAGTCTAGCTTATCATTTGAAGGAGTATAATAAAATTAACTATAACAATGGTGAAACCATTAAGGATTTCAATCTTCAATTCACCAAGTTATATAATCAAATCCATGAACTGATCAGACCTCAAAACCAAGATGCATTCTTGCATTACTATAACACCTTACCCTCTTATTATCATCATATATTGGAATAGAAATCCATAGACAATATCATATCTTCTCTTAATACTTTTTTGGAGTATGAAGAGAAACTATAAAGAACGGGTCTTCCTAAGGAATATTATGCCAAGCAAAATGATATGTCTACCATTTTGCAGCTTATGCAAGACATTAGTAACCACATGATTTCTTTTGAAAGGAATGGAATTATTTCTACTTACACCATCGAGGCTTCCACCCAATATTCTACTAAAAATTTCATGAGAAATAATTTTCAGCCAAAGGCCATATTGCTCAGAGTGTCATGCAACATTTGCGAGGATCATCACTAAGAAATCACTTGTGAAGTCAAGAAAAATGTGAGGAATGGAATATTTGGAAAAAGCTAGATATTACCATTATTGTCTTAGATTGGGCCCCATAAGATGATGTTATGATAGTTAATACAATAAATAAATCATATGCCAATAATGGAAAAGTTTATTCTTCCAAGACTACTTTTTCCCCTAGCAAATCTTCTCAAAATACAGGCTCAAAAGTTGCTCACAATTCTACCAGTCATCAAGTCATTGCCTCTTGTTCAAAATATAATAGTTTAAATTAGCTGGATAACATAAAATTTGATGCTACTCTTTTAGATATGATTAATGTTAAAAAAAAACAACATTTTAGAGATTTTATGGAAGGTAAAACTTTCAACATAGCCAATCCGACGGAAGATTACAATGAAGAAGAGTCTTATGTAAATAAGATAGGTGTAAATAACTTTAGGAGATCTGTAAATTACCCCCCTTTCTACATTTCTAGAAATATTTTAGATAACATAGCCCATTGTTGTCTCATTGATGGTGGCTCAGGCCCAAGTGTTATGTCAAATATTATTATGGAAGATATAGGCCTCTCTTGTACAAACGAAAACATGAGAAACATGATCTCTTATAATAATCAACAACAATCCATGATTGGTGAGATCAAAGATGTAACTTTATTACTTTGTGCACATCCAGAGATACATACTACCCTTAACATTCAAGTTATCAATATGCTTGTCAGCTGTTATCACTGAAATTTCGTCCGCATAGGGCGACAAGAACTCCGCATTTCCTTTTAGTTTTTGTTTAATTCTTGTTAATAGTTCTATTGTTTTCTTTCTAACCTCTTTACATACAGCTGTCATGACTAGCAGAGCCCAACTAGGCATGTAAGCACTCACTTTTTGCTCACACATCGACGAAAAGAGTGCAAACATCAGCAACTACTCAATTATTTTGGGGAGGCATTGGCAATCCCTAACAAGTGGATACTTGCCATTATATGGGTCACATCTATCTATCCCTAAGGATGGAAATAATGTTATTGTTTTGAGGGAAGACTGTATCTCACCTTACATTGAGAACTTCCCTCAGCTAAATGCCAATTATGTTGAGGAGATCCTAGGTGTCTACTCTATTTTCATGGAAGAAGATGACATGCCACATGAACAATTTGACTATGATGACAGAATGTGGCATATGCACTTTTGTGGTGTGTGCTCCAATGAGGGAAATGGAGCTGGTATTATCCTTTACTCACCTTTACGGAAAATTCACAACTTCTCCTTCAGGTTGGAATTTGCTTGCACCAACAAAGTTGTTGAGTTTGAAGCCCTATTGCTAGGTATTGATAATGCTTATAATATGGGTTGTGGTCATCTTATTGTTTTTGTGGATTCTTAGCTTGTTGTCAATCTTGTTAGAAAAATTTATAATCCTAACAACAATATGATGAAAAGGTACACTCAATTCATTTGGGCCTTGATTTCAAATATGTTATCCTTTAACATCACTCATATAAAAATGGAACTCAACACAATGGCTAACAAGTTAGCAGTTTTTGTTTCCACTCCTACTCAACAGTTGTTACCATAACGACCTGATTGCACTTTATGTCTCTATATCGTCCACATATACCTGACAATCTTGAGTCATGGAAGGTTTTCCAAAATGACGAGAGTATCTATGCTTTATTACATAATTAACCTCTTAAGCCTAAGGAAGTGATTTCTATTGAATATGATAAGATTCTGAAGGGATTGAATCCTCTTGAGAGTTCATTCTCAACGAGTGATGTTTGAAAAAAATAAAATTCTTTAGAAGAGGAGTCAAAAATAAAAGTTGGAGACATTGTCTCTATGAACATTGGAACCTCAGATGATCCCAAGATTCTTAAAATAAGAGCCCAGTCTTCACAAGAAGAAAAGGAAAAAATCATGGATTTATTCTGTGAATTCAACGACATCTTTCCTTGGTCATATGAGGATCTTCTTGTTTTTTATCCCAATTTCATCCAACACACCATTCCTATTAAGGAAGGGTTGAAACAAGTAAGGAAAATACAAAGGCCTATTAACCATGCCTTTGAAGCTACCATCAGAAAGGAAGTTGAAGATTTACTAAAAGCTCAAATCATCTTCCTAGTAAAGTATTTTGAATGGGTCTTAAATCCAGTTCCTGTATTGAATAAATATGGTGAGATCAGGCTATGTGTCAACTTTCATGATTTAAATAGAGCTATTGTTAAAGATAATTTTCCATTTACTAACATGGAATTGTTCTTACAACAAGTGGTGGGGTCTCAAGTGATGTCCATACTTGACATTTTTTCTGGGTATAATCAAATCAAAATCAAGAGAGATGACAAATATAAAACCACATTTACCACCCGATGGGGCACCTTTTCTTACGAAAGCATGCCTTTTGGTTTGTATAATTCAAGTGCCACATTTAAGAGAGCTATGCAGATAGATTTCAATGATTTGATTGGTAAAATAATTCAAATTTATCTTGATGACTTAATTTTGTATGGTATTGAATACTTCTAAGTCTATCTTTAGAGTTAGTTAAGGAAAACTCATTGGTCACATTGTTTCTGATTGTGGTATCAGTATCGACCCAAAGAGAGTTGTTGTGATTATCAACCTCCCTACTCCTTCTTATAAACAATGTGTTCAATATTTCATGGGAACCATTAACTTTTTAAATTGGTGACTCCTCTAGGGAACGAACTTTCAAGTGAACTTTCCCTTATATTATAGAGTCCTCTACCAAGAAATAAAATTACATTTGGACACTACCATTCCTATAGATTCATTTTTTCCATCGAGAAAGAGATAAGGATGGGACATACGATGTACCTCGTTTGTGATGTTTTTCCAAGCTTCTCCAACCCACGAGATCTAATTAGTACCTGCAATTGACAACAAGAAACAAAAGACTATCTCCTACTTTAATGGATTAGACAAAATCAATTTATATATGTAGATTTAGACAACCATAGATAAGCACATGTAATCAGATACTTGAAGGAAATAGGCCAAGTATATTAATGAGAACTTTAAAAGGAAACTTACAATATTTATATGATGTTACAACAACCTCTCCAAGTCCTTCTCATCCAACCCTTGCTCAAAATATCCACAATCAAAATAACAATGCTTTGTTGATTTCTCCTCTTCTTCACAATGGAAATGCCTCCATTTATAGGCTTTGAGAGGCTCAACCACCTTGAGTATATTTGGAAATGGTTGAGGATATGGATCCATTAATTGTGGTATCAATGCCTCCATTTATAGGCTTTGAGAGGCTCAACCACCTTGAGTATATTTGGAAATGGTTGAGGATATGGATCCATTAATTGTGGTATCTTTCTTAAATCCATCCTTGGAGTCATATTCGAGCCAAACTAACCTAATCCATCCATAGATGTTTTTAGAGGAAAGTGGGATTTATTGCAATATTCCCTCAACCAACTTAGTGCTCTCTTAAAGTGGACAACATAGCATTTAAGCACCCACTCTGAGATGGAAAAGGAGCTAGCGCTCATTATGTATGATTGGGGGAGCACTAATATTTCAAAAAGTCACCAAGATGAGTAGCTCCCTAGTAAAAATACTTGTTCTGATTGTCAGATGATGGGGCTTCTTCTTATGACATGTTTTTGAGGTTGTATCAAGTGTTTTCATGGTGTCATTCGAGATGCGACAGTTAGGAAAAGTGAATGTGACACTTACTCCACTTGCGACAATAAAAGTGAGATACTTGTGACACTTAAAACACTTATGACAATGAAAGTGTGACACTTACGATACTTTCTAAGTGAGGAATTTTGATGTGTAACAAATTTCCCCCCAAAGTGTGAAGTCAGAAAAAGAATTTTGATGGCCGAAACACTTTGTATATTCTTTGAAGCAAGGGTATGGAGTTGGAGAACCTAGTAGAATTTGAAGATAGCCATCAAACAATGTTGATATGTGTTCCATTCCCGAGGCATCCATACCTATGATCGGAATACAAATGAATCAAAGCATGACCGCCAATAAATACATTGAGGATCTATGATGATATTGATTAAGGAGATTCCCACCAGAGATATAATGTGGATATATCCCTCTATGAATTGAATTCATTGTAGCCATGAAATAATACATAATGGAGCTATGATGTAATAAGAACATAGCCATAGACCAATACAAAGTCGATCTATGTTAATATACGTATATCAGTCAAATAATCTCCATTGGAACCTAGGTAAAGAATATATGCAGATGAATACTCAACCTAGGGTATTCGTCTTGATCCTATAATAGTACAAATTTTTCCATGTGAATAGATGATTTGATGTCAAACATGACATAAACCACTTGATCACTGGTCATTGAGGTATATTGTTAACAAGTGCGAGAGAAATCACCATTGATGTCGATGAATACTTGATCACTGGTCATTGAGGTATATTGTTAACAAGTGCGAGAGAAATCACCATTGATGTCGATGAATATCAAGGTAATTTTAAAGTACAATCCATCGAATGTGAATAATGAGTTGTGTTAGAAAAGCAGGTGTGCTCATTTAACCATAGACAATATAGTAATATTGTCACCCAACCATAGGTCAAAGCCACCCCCGAGCACCTTAACATTGACAAAGAATAATACTAGAAGAAAACCCTAGGCCTAATAGCCAATCAATGTAGTGTACCTCTCTCAAGATCTAGCACACAAGGAAGAAAGTCAAAACCATAACCAAGAGAAAGTCCAAGCCTAAAACAGAAAATGCAAGGTGTAGTAGTTGTAGCTGCAACTACTCTCTAGACTTGCATAATTACTAAATATTTGCAGTGTGAACTAGATTTTTGCAGTTGCGAGCTATGTGTGTATAAATGAGCTCTAGAATCATGTATTTATACTTCTCTTTCTTAGTTGTCTAGGCCAACCTCTCTTTCTGGAGGCTAAAGACTCAATATTAAATTATTTTCTTTAGCCGACTTGTATTCTAGGGTCAATAGATTTCTGCAGTTGTCATCTATGTGTGTATAAATGAGCTCTAGCATCATGTATTTATACTTCTCTTTCTTAGTTTTCTGGGCCAACTTCTCTTTATGGAGGCTAAAGACTCAATATTAAATTATTTTCTTTAGCCAACCTGTCTTCTAGGGTTATATCCAATGCTTTAGGGTTTCTTCTTTCTTCCCGAGATATTCTAATCTTGTCAGGGTTACACGTGGAGGTTAACACATCCCTCAACTACCATAATATCAACACTCCCTCCTAGCTAGTGAGGTATTGAAGGAAATGGTCTTGATAAAAAACATACCATTCAATCTGTAGCATCATCATAGCCACTCAGACTATCTCATGATTAAATCAAGAGCACCATCATCACTATCAGTATCATTTGATAGAATCAACTTCATCATCTCTCAAACCATACTCCATATGAATAATCAGGCATGATGTTGAATAAGTCACTCAATCCACAAAGTGATACAAGAAATATTCTTCTAATCCAGACATATGTCCTAGAAGAATAATTGTTCTAACATATGTTGTAAGCCACGCCATGGGATACAAGGACTATTCTTCTAATCCAAACACATGTCCTAGAAGAATAACTATCTTGGACCATACACTGAATATCCATCTATCTGGTAATCATTTTCAACATTACTAATAGTCTTCATGGCAATCAAAACAATTCCATTCAATAGAACACAATTGTGTCTATCCATAGTAGTACACAACTACTATCCAGTGGTATTCCATTCAATAGAACACAATTGTGTCTATCCATAGTAGTACACAACTACTATCCAGTGGTACACAACCACACCAAGTAGCACACGACTACTTGATAAGTGACACATAGTTACAAACAATGGAACACATCCAACACAATGGCATACAACTACTGTCCAGAGACATACAGTCTCCATAGTGATCATATCATTTGATATCAACATGTATAACAATATCATGATACAAATTGAGTCATCGAGGCCATTATTCCACTCAAATCTGTGATATCTGGAATAGCATCTGCCCTCAGAAGGTAAAACATCAGCCACGAGATATGTGGACTATTCTTCTCAAGCATAGAAGAATAATTTCCCCTGATTTCTGAGCTTGGACCATTCACCTAATTGGGCCATTCCTCCAACACTAATCATAGTGAAACCTGGAGGGAATGAGTATTCCCTAGAGAATGCCTATCCTTGATTCTTCAACCTGGACCATTCACCTAACTAGGCTAATATTCTGGCACTAATCATAGTACAACTTCGAGAGAATGAGTATGCCCTAGGGAATGACTGTCTGGACCATTTCCCGAGGAAATGACTATCCTATACCAACCTAAAAAATGGACCATTCTTCGAAATTGCTCACAATTATGAACTTAGAAAGAATGATTGCTCATTAAGGTTGACCATTCTACTTGAACACTACTTAGAGTGACTGCCAAGAATAATGATTGTCCTATACCATTTCCCCACACTAGCCACAAGGGGAATCATTTTCTATGGTACATCAACAATCTATCGAAACATTTTCATTACAAAAATGATTGTTCAACCTGTACCATTTTCTAAACTGGAAAATGCATGTCTGTCAAAAATATCAAACCACTTTCTGAACTAGAAAAGAACTACTCATCTTGGACCATTTTTCATACTGAAAAATGACTTTCCATAAATCAATAACACATCATTTCTCCCTCCCAACCTATGAATAATCTCTTCCTTTTTCAATAAGAAATTCATCTCCACGAGCCCCAACTTATTTCTTAAGTATGAAAGATTTTCATCTTGGATAGAGGCTTTACCAAAATATCTTCTATCTACTCATCTGTGGAGATATATTGGAGAAGCACTTCTCTTTTATGGACTTCATCATGGAGAATATAATTCTTGATATCAATGTACTTCGGTCTGTCATGGAACACTAGTTTTCTCTGAAGGATTCATATAGGTCTAATCATTACAAAATATCATGGTCGAGTTCATCACTTTTGTTTCCTACTAGCTCATGAAATCGTGGAAAAATCTCAAACTGAAACATATCCAAGTAGCACTTCTTCTGTCATCGTGAGAGTTTTCCATGGATTAGCAATCCATCATCTCAGACTTTTGAGTAAATATTATGATATGCTACCTCTGTTATAGAAACTTTTCACCACACTTTTGTTGTATATGAGATACTCTGCATCAGGTTGTTTGAATCCATA
>CBVK0100576382.1:0-17764 GCA_900067695.1 Picea abies | reverse complement strand
AATTGAATACTCATTTGTTGGCTCTGGAATCCATATGTCCATACTTTCAAAATTAGGAACAATGGATTTGGAAACTTTAATGAATGAAATGAAGCATTCTATCAAATCAATGGAGAAATCCAAATTTTATCGAGAATTCTTGAGACAGATGAATGGCTCCCAGATAATGGGAGAAATGCGTAGGGTTCAACAGACGGACGTAAACCATGTGCCGTTCCAGATGGTTTTGTATGGACTCGGAAGTATTGATAATAGCGAGGCATCCCGCTTGCAGTTGGCTCTCGCAGTACTAATGAAGAAAGATTCTGAGTGGATCAGCGAAATAGAAATTTACGATCCTGTTCTCAGTCACCTCGATCGGGAAGTGATCAAGCGTTTGGGTTGTACGTGTCTGTCCCACAACGAAAATGCAAGACGCACAGCAGAGGCACCCTTCCGATCTCACTCAACAGACGGACGTAAACCATGTGCCGTTCCAGATGGTTTTGTATGGACTCGGAAGTATTGAGAATAGCGAGGCATCCCGCCTGCAGTTGGATCAGCGAAATAGAAATTTACGATCCTGTTCTCAGTCCCCTCAACCCTTTGGGGTGTACGTGTCTGTCCCACAACGAAAATGCAAGACACACAGCGCAGGCACCAACGCTATTCTACATGCCACACTGCCCAATGGATCTTTATAACAACGTTCTTCATGCAAACTGGACTGCCCATAATCTAAACAGGATTGTTGTATTGGGAAACCCATTGTCAGCATACAAGCGGGATTTTAAAGATATTTCCATATCCTCGGGCCACCTCCGCCGTGTGCCCAAAGATCATCTGAGATATATTGTGGCGATTGTGAATGATGCGAGTACTTGTGAATTCGAGGTTCCAGTCAGATATCAAGAGGAAGAGGAGGCAACGTCAGAGATCACAACAAGTACAGTCCGCCACGTCTTCAATGATTTTGCTTGACATTTCTTTCCCTTCACGGGTACCCAAAATGATCTCGATGATCTATTTAGAGAGGCTGATGTTCTGTAAACAATAATATATTGTGGCTAAGACTAGTCAAGGTTGATATTCTGTGAATAGTAATATATTGTGGCTAAGTCCAGGCTGATGTTTTGTGAATAGTAATATATTGTACCATGGCTGATGTTTTGTGAATAGTAATATATTGTACCATGGCTAAGTCCAGTCAATTCTGCATTCAGCTATGAATTTTGCAATGAGTTTTGTGCTCAGCCATTATATTTGAGTTAAGTTGTATTTTGTGTTTAACTCATGGATATTTTGGGTTTTATATTTATACCAATAAATAACAATAATCACAAAGTTTGAGACACAATGTATATAATAAGATCAATAAAAAATAATGAGAGTCTTTTAGCTTTATTTTTACATTAAAATAATAAAAGTCTATATATTTATGTTAATAAAGTTGTTTAAGATTGATTAATTACATCATTTTTCTATATAAATATTGTGTTGAGACATTCATAATGCTTCTTTTTTATATTATTTTCCTTTAATTTTATACTAAATTTTAAACTATGATAATTAATTTAAATGGGTAGAAAGAAAAATATGTAAACTAATATTCAAATCTATATAACAATACAATGAGTTTTCAAGACACGGGTAAAGACGTATTGTGGGAAGACAAATTGTCTTTCAGAAAAATGTCAAAAGAAGAAGGTTAAGTGAGCAGTTCATTATGGTTGGATAAGCTCTTGGAAATGGAATCAACAAGTAAATAAAATACAAAACTCTTACTTTCTAGTCTAGACATTGGTAAAGATGCATTTGCATAATGAAATGACAAAAGAAAATATTTCAAACAACTATTCTAGATGATTTTGGGCATGATCCGGGCCTAGTTATACATATTTTTGAAATTGAAACATGAATCCAAAGATGGTACTCTCTACATCTCAACGAGGAAGTACATTGATAAAACAACATGATACTCTCCACACCTTTAGGAAGGGAGGATGTTCTCAAAATGGCTAGTGGTCAACCAAAACCACCACATTGTTCACATAAAAAAGGTTAGTGCTCAACCAAAAAAACTATCATATATCATTAAAGAATAGAAGAATCCAAAAAACCAATCTTGGATGATCCTGATTTAGGAGTGGAATGAATTGATTATAGATTGAATACCATAAACACAGAGATAGGGAGAATAACAAAAAGAGATAGGGAGAATAACAAAAATATTTAATGAACAATATCTTCTATTAAATAATGAAATAGGCCGAAACTGTAAAACTGCAGAACTGAAACTTGCTTGAATGGTGGTAGCTATCTATGAGAAGAGATGTGGCTGCTACGTGCATCCCTCTGAGCAGAATGAATTACAATGAGGCTCCATAGGCCCTTTTCATATTACCCATGAATGCCAAAAACCTAGACATCCAAAAACCTAACCCTAGAAGGTGAAACACCAAAACCCTTGTCAGCATATTCGATATATTGTGGTGATTGTGAATGATGAGAGTACAGTCAGAGGAGGCAACATCAGAGATCACAACAAGTACATTCTACAATGTCTTCAATGATTTTTCTTGGCATTTCTTTCCCTTCACGGGTATCCAAAATGATCTCGATGATCTATTTAGACAGGTTGAAGTTCTATGAACAGTAATATAGTGTGCCATGGGTAAGTCTAGTCAATTTTGTGCTTAGCCATTATGTTTGGGTTAAGTTGTACACCGATCAATATCTTGTGTTTTAATTGATCAATATTTTTAGTTTTATATGTGGACCAATAAATAATAATAATCACAAAGTTTGAGACACAAAGTATATAATAAGACTAATAAAAAGTAATCAAAGTCTTTTAGTTTTATTTTTATGTTAAAGTAATAAAAGTCTATATATTTTTGTTGATAAATTTGTTTAAGATTGATTAATTACATCATTTTCATATATAAATATTGTGTAGAGACATTCATAATGGTTTTTTTTTTTATATTAATTTCTTTTAATTTTACACTAAATTTTAAACTAATAAATGATCATTAATTTAAATGGTAGAAAGAAAAATATGTAAATTACAATTCAAATCTATATAATAATACAATGAGTTTTCAAGACATAGGTAAAGACGTATTGTGGGAAGAGAAATAATCTCTCAGAAAAATGACAAAAGAAGAAGGTTCATTGAGCAGTTCATTATGACTTGATAAGCTCTTGGAAATACAATCAACAAGTAAATAAGATACAAAAGTCTTACTTTCTACTCTAGACATTGATAAAGATGCATTTGCATGGAGAAATGATGAAAGAAATATTTCAAACGACTATTCTAGATGATTTTGGGCATGATTCGGGTCTAATTATACATATTTTCTGAAATTGAAACATGAATCCAAAGATGGTACTCTCTACATCTCAACGAGGAAGTACATTGATAAAACAACATGACACTCTCCACACCTTAAGGAAGGGAGGATATTCTCAAAATGGCTAGTGGTCAACCAAAACCACCACATTGTTCACATAAAAAAGGTTAGTGGTCAACCAAAAAAACTATCGAATATCACTAAATAATAGAAGAATCCAAAAGATAAAGCTTGGATCCCTTCAAAAAAATTCTCTTCGCACCTGATAGGGGAGAATATCAAATAATTAGGCTTAAAGTTTTGAAATATGATTGGTAATGTTTCATACATTTCTTCATTGAAGCTTAGTTTGGAAGCTTTAGATTAAAACTAAAAATGACACCAACTATTATTTCCTTACTATTACAATTATTCAGACTTGTGATAGAGGGAGGTATGTTAGACTGTGAGTCCTAGACAATCACATTGTTTGAGACACATAATTATGAGTTGTAATCCTTATATATTGATGAGCTATTGTCATGATCTCTTGATGAGTTATCAGTGATATCTAGATGTAGAAGTGGTCAAATCCATGCATTATAAACTGATATCATTAAATTAAAATATGAGTAGAGAATGTCATAAAGTCTTCTTTTCTAGTTTTTGTCTTGTCTTGTTTGTGATCTATTTGTTAATAATAGTTAGTATTAACTTATCAACATATGGAGATTGGGAAAAGAGTGCACTAATGGGTTTTGATCATGTGATAATATTTCCTTCATGAATTTCTTGTTTTCATGTACAAGAATGCATATGTAGCAAAGACATTAATATTGAAATTATTGATAAAGCTACTTGTATATTAAAATCTTTTAATAGCTTTTTTGAAAATAAATTTTCTTGGAATAACTTTTTATAACCTTAATACACATGGAATAAATAATATATTCCCTTTCCTTTATTTTTTATCTTTTTATAAATATTTTAACCTTGAGATAAACTTTAGCAACTTATCCTTGATTTATATTCCACTTATTACTTTTATGTTATAATGTGTTATTAATACTTATAGCTTCATTTGGTTGGATCTTAACCTTATTTGAATTGAAAATTAGTTCTTGTGATTATAACTTGAAAACTCCTTTTTATCCTCACTAACCATTTATATCATTTGGAGTTTTTCATATATATATTGAAAAGTCACTATTTAACCAATCGTGATGGCAGTTGTTTCATATGGAACAATTACTTCTTTAATCATTGCTTGTACGAAAAATATGGTCCGGATTTGAATAGATTTAAGTGTACGGACTAATTAAAATTTCTTTCTTTCAAAAGTTATAATCACCATACAGAACGGGTGGAATGGTGGTTGTAAATTCGAACTAATGTTGTACATAATGCAATTTTGTGTCAGTCGTGTTAATTATGAAGGGTTCGGGCCTTTTTTTTCTTTGATTAGCAACCAAGTAATATTTCTTCACTAAACTGGTAAACTGAATATATTTATATATATTGATTTTTTTTTCAAAAATTACTATTATTAATTTTTTCTTTAATTTCTAGTTTTTTCAAGCTTGCAACAAAAACAATTATTTCTTCTAACAATAATTTCTATTTTTTTTCTTTTTCTTCAACTGAACTTGATTTTTGAAATGAAAAATGGCGAAGGACCAGTGTGTGGTCAAAGACCAAACAATCAGAGAAATTCTAAGGATTTTTTTAATGTGGCTATTAGTCTATATGGCTAATGGACACGATCAAAAAATGAGACTCTAATACCACTATGGTGAACCAAGTCGGTTCACTATGCAAATATCTAATAGAAATAGGATAGTACGCAATAATCCATTAAGGATAGTAAATATATAAAATAATAGATGTATAAGATTGTGACATAGATGATTCTTACAAATGAGGAATGTGGGCTTGTATATATATCCCGCATAGGGGCACCCTTTCATAAGATACATGAACTTTCATATGTCATGTCTCTTCATAATTAATAATTACTTATTACTTATTTATATTTATTTATATTTATTTATATTTATTTATATTTACATATTTATATATATATATATATGTTTTTTACATGATACTTGTACTTGTGTGTGATTGTGTATTATTTTTATTCTTGATGGTCTATTGCAGCTAGTATTTCACACTAATATTTATTTTGGTGATAATATCAAGAACAAAATGATCATGCAGTCATGAAGTGAAATGGTGATTGCAACAATTGAGTCTAATGAAGTCTTCTCAAACTTACAATCTTTGTAAAATGGTGAAATATTGTCTCATTTTGAAATATTTGAAACAAATTGGAAAATCATAAATCCATCATGTATAAGTTTATTTGATTCATGAGTTGTATTGTCAACATTAAAGAATAAATAATTGAATATGAAGAGTGAATTGTACAAAGGGAAAAGTGGAAAACCCTTTCAAGACAATAAGTGTTTTTCAAGTAAAAAATCAATTGTGAATGTTATCATCAAGACTTGCCTGAAATTTTAATAAGGAGGTCAAGTGAGTCATCAAAATCAATTCATTGTAATCACACTTTAGGGTGCATGATCGATAGTACATGACACCCTAGGTGACATCAAATCAAGAAAGTGTGATATAAAAGAAATAAGTGCAAGAGAGTGGGACAAATGAGTGTGAGAAAAATAACAAATGGGGAAAGAAAGGAATCATTTACAATTTTTCCAACATGAAATCAAGGAATTACAAGGTCCTACAAGCATGAATTGAATAATTGGTTTATTTATATTGGAAATCAAATTAATATGAAAGATCAATTGATTGAAACGCTCAAGATAAAAATAATTCAATAATAGAAAAAAACATTCGGGGACATGGTTGATTCAACAAATGCAACAAATAACCTCCTATTAAAGGTTGCTGCAATTTGTGATATAGAGGATCTAATATAAAATGATAATGCAACTAGTGATACAAAAGGAACACAAGATATTGATGATGTTTCCTTAACTAATCATGAGATGGAATCATACAATGGAATGATGAAGAAAAGTCTTGTTCAATATGAGTCACAAGAAGAAGAACATAATTAAATCAACGGTAGAAACACATGAGAATTTGAGTATACAAAAGAAAAACATCAAGAATTACAAAATGATCTTTTCAAGTCAATTATTAGACCTTCGGAAGAATTTCCATTCAACAAATCTCAGAATGGCTTAGGTTATGAATAAGGAAACAACTTTCAAAATCCATATTAATACAAACAATTTCAGTTTGTGAGTTTAATATTTCTTGAATAAGTTAAGAATATTCAGAATATGTTCCCACATTTTCATTAATTTTGTCACTTGGAGACAAACTATTTTGATCTTCATCCTTGTCCTCATCGTGGGAAGAAAACTCATGTCTCAAAAAAGTTTCAAAATAAGAATAAGGTTAAGTGTATGGTTCATTGTGGCTCGATAAGCTATTGGAAATTAAATTAACAAGTAAATAAGATACATAAGTCTTATTGTCTAGTCCAGGCACATGTAAACACACATTTTCATTGAGAAATGAAAAAACAAAAGAAAATTCAAACAACTATTCCAATTGATTTTGGGCATGATATGATCCCAATTCTACATGTTTTTTGAAAATTAAATATGAATCCAAAGATGGTACTCTCTACATCTCAAGGGAGGGAGTACATTGAAAAAACAACAAGATACTCTACACACCTTCGAGAAGGGAGTACATTCTCAAAATGGGTAGTGGAAAACCAAAAACACCACATTCATCAAGTGAAAAAGGTTACTGGTCAACCAAAAAAAGCATTAGATATCATTTAAGAAAAAAAGAATACAAAATATCAATCTTGGATCCCTTCAAAAAAAATTCGCCTTGCACTACTAAGGGGGAATATCAACTAGTTGGTCTTCAAGTTTTGAAGTTCTATTGGCAGTTTTTCAAACATATCTTCATCGAAGATGAGTTCAAAAGTTGCATATTGAAGGAAGAAGATGATACTAGTTTATTTCCTTACTCGTGCAACTATTAGGACTTTTGATAGAGGGGGCTCAATGTTAGACTATGAGAAACTAAAAAATCACAAATTCTGAGACAACGTGCTTATGAGTTGTAATTCTTATCTATTGATAAGGTGTTGTCATGTTCCATTGATGTGTTTTCAATGACATCTAGATCTAGAAGTGGACAAATCCATGTATTATAAATTTATATCATGATATCAATACTTGAGTATAGAATGGAATAAATAATTTGTAATATCCCCAAGTAGAACTCCCTGGAACTTAGTGGTTTATTGTTTTTCTCTTTGGATATTTAGACCAAAGATTTGTTGTTTTTCCCTTCTTATTTTCTCTAGGATAGTTTTGTAGATATTTTCATCACATAAATGATAAAAATATAGGACATAACATATACGCAACAATATGAAATATAAGTAACACAAGAAATAGCCACAAATACTTTACATCTGAATTTTATTTAATTATATAACTAAACTCAGTAGAAGAGATGGTCAGATATTGAATAGAGATGGAGGAATCATGTGAAGTGGATGAGAATATGGTAAAGATTTAGCAACAAAGGGAGATATAGGTTTCACTGAGACTCCAATAAATATTTACAAGAGATCTTATGGACTAGGAGTATTTCCTTCCTTCAATCTAATGAATAACTAAGTAGAGTTACACCCTCCTTGGTTAGTGTGCACCCTAGAAACTTGGATTTGATGTTTTGACCTCCAAACTTCACAAGAATGACTGCAATTCTATAGATCTAAAAAATATGAACTCATGAGAAGAGATCTGTTGTCTTTAGTAACAGACTTGAACTCTCCCACTCAACATCTCCAAGGGTAAATAAACTCTCCTTCAAGAATCCCACACAACTGGGATAAAAAATGAATATGGAATGAAAAACCTCAACAAAATGATGAGAAAAGGTTCCCTGTTGTTATCTAACACTTACGAAGTGATATATCTTCCAAATACAAGGTCCACAAGATCCTACAAACTCTTCTCTCTCATGGACAGTGCACCCCAGTTCTGTAGGAAAAACCCAAACATGTGCTTTGCTTCAACAATTTGCTTTTGAATTTGATCTAAAATTGAAATACAATGGTGAGGGTGGAATATTTCACCACCTTGACCAAGCTTGGAACTAGAACAAATGAATATTTCACCTCCTTGCTGATCTCTAGGGTTTATTCACTCCGAACCCTTAAATCATTCGAGATTCCATAGTTCAAAGATACAAGTGAAAATGATCAGAAACATAATGAGAGAATGGAATATCCTATCACTATTTTATAACCCCTTTCACATTTTTTCCATTCAAGTGAACTTTAATTCATCTTTAATATTTTTCATGAAATCACTATATTAATTTAATGAACCTTTTAACACCAAAAGGTGATTAATTCTCCTTTATGATTTCTTTGGCCATTGGAAGTCACTTTTCATCATCCTATCATGTAGATAATTTCACCTTGGTTCTAACAATATATTACAGTAAGGTATTTCTCTAAGAAACAATATCAAAATAGTAACTTAAGTGTGATTAATTAAAATATGCTTAATAATAACCCAAAATTATGAAAATCATCGAAATGCCACAGAACCAAGAGCATATTGTGTGAAAATGATCCCAATTATGAAATATGGTTAATGACTATCCTAGGCCCCATATAACTCCTCCAAACACCCAATCTCATTGTTATCCTCATTTTACTCCTCTCGTCATGCTTACATAAACTCATAAAGTCTCCTCTGACTGCAAGGAAAGGGAATTGAAAAATGGGAACATTAAATTCCTTCATTCCCAAAGATTGCTTGTCCTTAAGAAATTCCATCACAACCCTATGATCAACAGGTTGAACTAAACAAAAACTGATAATGATCCCTAGATACCAAGCTAATCTGAATGACATGGAGCACCCATTGCCCACAATATTGTCCTACATTGTGCTCACCCAAGAAGTCTCATGAATACCACCGATCAATAGAGAAAATAGATACTGTAAATACTTAGTCCACCCCTCATAGAATGTCCCACCTAAGACACCAATCTAATTCTCCATATGTATAAGCTCCTAGAAGTAACAACTGACTCTCCCAATTTCCCAACTATCAACCCATGAAATCCCAAGAGTAAAGTCCTCGAAATAATAACCACCTTTTTCATATCTAAAAATAGATAAACTATTAAACAATGTAATCCTAGAGCCCTAAACTAATCCTAGAAGGGAACCCCCATGTTGTCATTGCACCACTATGATCATCATTTTTAGATTAATGTGCCTAGTATGAATCATCCTCTTTAGTAACCCAAAGATCAAATCCATGAATGGCCTAAAACCAATATCATGAATGATCCCCTAGAAAGGTGTCTTAGTGACGTCTAAATATGAAAATACATTGCCAACCTCGATCCCGAGTATCAGGAAGGGACTATCCTTCCATATAGAGTAATTATCAACCTCCCAAGTATCGACGTACCAAAAATAGAACATACCAATCATTACCACAAAACTATTGATCATCATCGCCATCTGGCACAATCGACCATTCAAATGAATTCCTGAATCCCACCAAAGAATTGGAATTCCACCACTCTGAGCACCTGTTGACTGTTTTTGTGCTACAGTGATAAATATTGGATTCTAATCGGGCCTCATATCTAATCCTTGTATGCAATCAATTTATGGAAACTAGATACTACGAATCAACCCCATGCACACAAATTTTCCATGCTCCTCCAACGCACATGGAGTAATTTGATATCCCTACTCTTTTTAATGTACTATGGTCATACCAAGGGTATAGACACCATATTGTAAAGAAACTCTTCGCTATGTGGTACCTCATGCTCATACAATTCCCTTGAAAATACTACCAGAGGTGCATGATGCATCGCTCTCATAATCATCTCCCTAAGTTCTTCCTCAGGGGATAAATATGTGTCATGTCTATAGTAGATCGTGTCATCCCTCAATATGTCCCTGGCATCTTGTGAACCAACCACATGCTTGTTACGGGACTTATTGACAGATGTAGACATAAAAAGATCTCACTAGATCCACCTAGATCTATTAAAAAATAGAACAAAAAATGACGCTTTCCCTAAGATATAACCATTTAGTTTATTATTTAACAAGATAAATGCAACATATCGTTTAAATATCGCTCTCTCCTACCATCGTTGTCCTAGCTCCACTCTAGTGCTCTTATGATATTGAATCTGCAAGGGAACACAATCTGACCAAAGTGAAAGCAATATAATATACTCAATGGGAACCTATGTATGTGATCAAGGAATCATACAATAAAACAAAGAAAGTTTTATGGGAAATAAGCATATCATTGTATCATATTAAAATGAAATTTGATATTACAACCAAAGCCTTGATGTTGCAAGGTCCCCTCTTGATGACTCTTTGTTCCAACACACACACTTACTCCAACCTTGAATGAAGAAGATACACAATCACTTGATGAAATGAAATGAAGCCCTCAAGTATGAACTGAAGTAGAATTCCTCATCCAATTATTTCCCTATTCAATATTAATTGACCTTAAATCAACCTTATCCTTTTCCATGAAAAATCCCTCTTTATATAGGTTAAAGAGAGATTATTGAATAGATTAGGATGATCCCACCAAATCATAGAAGATATTAATATCCAAACCATTCGGATGCCACCTCATCTTCTAGAACATCCCCTTATAGAAATTTCGTGAAACCTGACCTTTTCTTAGTCTTTTGACATCGTCGCACCCTAGCTATAAAGGAGACTGCGGAGACGTCGTAGGCCAACTTCAGGGAAGGGGGTGATGATCAAGCATCGCCGCACCCTGTGTATATTGCATCTACGACGACCTTTATTCATAAGGTTTTTAAGAAGATAAATTCAGTCACTTCCCTCATGGTAAAATACTCTTTTTGGGAACATGAACACATGTTTGTCAATGGATTACTAGGGTAAACGCAATAATGTGTAATAATGCCCTAAATAAAAAATCCATGTTGTGTCTATAATGCCATTACACACCGCTGCATACTGATGTATACCACTGCATAACATTTTGTATCCTATATGCTTCACTGTATCAAAATTTGTACTACTTTCAGATGAACCTAGGTCCCAAATGGATATGTCCTTATCTATAATATACATGTACCCACAATATATCGATGCCTATAATTCCATGTTGGCTAGTCCAGAAGGTATATGCTCAACTATCTCATCAGTGATCACGACTTGAGACTTCAATGGGCTCTCAAAAATAAGCGGCTCCTAATCCCCATAATAAAAAAAAAACTCAAATCTATAGGTCATACCTATCTGCAAACACATGCAAACCTATATGCTCCTCATGTCCAACCGTAACATGAGGCTTGACCATCAAATAATAAATTTCACTCACACCATCCCTCAATATGGTTTTCATACATGATTGACTATCTGATGTGGAGGATGAGGGACGTACCCCACTCAACTCTACACAAAGATACTCAACATGCATCCTTGATTATTGAAGGGCCCTTTACATGCTCTTCAAGGAATCTTGGGTAATCTCAAGCTCCTGGTTAGGTCTGTCAACTTCCTCCTCCTTTCCTTTAAGCACATTCTAGTACATCTCACCAAGCATGAGAAGATAATCTATATCATAAAGTAGGTGTAGGTAGTTATACTTTATTACTACCACTGCCTCTCTAAGATATGAAAATCTGTGAGTGGCTCTCCTCCAAAACTATCATGTTCCCCTGAAGCTCTCCAATAAAATTATGCCACCAATGTGTGCATGTCATCAATATGTCTCATGGTTTTCATGATCATATCCTCACTAAACTTCAACTTCCCTTCCAAATAATTTTACTCATATGAGCCATCATCTCTACCATGTTGACATACTGACTCACCAATATTGCTCCTAATATCAAATGTAAAATCCTCATCATCACACTCACTAACATTCGTTGCACTACTCTTATCATCACCCATATGCACACCCTGTAAGGTGATTCCTTGCTCCAAAGATGAAGCGTCATGTGTCATTGCTCCATCGCCCTTAGGTTTATATACACCAAAATCATCCTGAATCCCATCACGAGGCTAAGATGCTACATCCTCCTCATGATATGAAGTGTTATCCTCGTATATACCACATGTGCTCATGTCACAACCCTCTGATATTGTGTCTAATGTTTCTATCCTTTCATTCTCATCGCACAAATCCACACCCAAATATGAAGGCACCCTAGTCTTAGATAACACTTATGAAATGAAATATCTTCCACATCCAAGGTCCAGAAGCCCACAAAAACTCTTCTCTCATGAAAAGTGCACCCAAGTACTGTAAAAAAACCCCAAACCTACACTTTTCTTCCACAATCTACTTTTGAATCTGATCTGAAACCGAAATAGAATGGTGAGGGTGGAATATTTCACCACCTTGACCAATCTTGGATTAGGAACATAGGATTTTTTCACCTCCTTGTTGATCTCTAGGGTTTATTCACTCAAAACCCTCAAAACCCTCAAAACGTTCAAGCTGTTATAGCTCAAGGATACAAGTCAAAATGATCAACAACATAATGAGATAATATAATTCACTATCTCTCTTTATACCCCTTTTCACCTTTTTCCAATCAAGTGAATTTTAATTCATCTTTAATATTTTTCATGAAATCGCGTTATTAATTTAATGAACCTTTTTACTCCAAAAGGTGATTAATTTACGTTTATCTAGATGTAGAAGTGGCCAAATCCATGTATTATAAATTGATATCATGAGATTAAAACATGACTAAAGAATGTCATAGGCTTCAATTGATTTTAACCATTTAAGGTCTCAAGGATGGCAATTGTTCTAAGGAACAAGGAAGTGTCTAAACCCCGCAAAATCAATCACATCTCACTCTAGACTAGACCATCAATCACATATCAACAAGTTTCACTAGAGCAAGAGTAAGCTAGTTACTTATTCAACAAGTATCAACATCTTTCGTGGTGCAATAACCCAATTACTTAATCAAGTACACATCAACAATTAAATGGCTCAAGAGAAACAACTTTAACATAATCACACGTCAACATACCAAGGGTGCAAGAGTATTCTCAAACTTATTCATGACTCAAGGGAGTTTAACTACTTAACTACTCGGACATCAACATTTCAAGCAAGGTGCAAGTAATCTAACCACATATAATTTCAAGGCGTAAGAGAATCATTAGGTTTATTCCAAGGTGCAATAGGAAACAAAGTCGAACCTAATCATACTATCACATGATTAGCATTATTAAATGGCATGCTAATAATCTAAATACTTAATTAATCACCGACCTCAACGTATAAATCACCTTAAATTGAGGTGCAAGAGTAAGGTCAATTAGTTTATTGCGCAAGAGATCTAAGGTCTAACAATCATTCCCTATCATTAATTCCTTGCCCACAAGAAGTCTAACACAACCAATCCTAAATCGCCTTAAAATCATAGCGCAAGAGATCATAACACTTAATTGATCAATATAAACCAAAGGGATACATATCCATGAATCCAACAATTCTCCACTCATTTTCCCATTTTTAATGATGCTTTTAATATTGTGCACATGTTTGTCTACATTAAAATTAAAGTAGATGGACATAAAAAAATAGTTGAAATTCTAAATACAAGGATTTTCTCTTTTTAGACATTCTATTTATTCTTGTCTCGACAAATCTCTAAAATATAAATTAAGAGCGATGTCTTAATTCAACTAAAATTCATTTAAATACATAAAATCTTAAATCCATAAAGGTGATTTTATTTCTAGTAAATTCTTTATCACCTTATTCATTTAAATAAATAAAACTATATATTCATGAAGGTGTTTTATTTCTACTATAATCCTTATGACCTAGCTCATTTAAAATAATAAAAGTAAACTTGTTTGATTAGGTTGTGACACTTAGACCTTGGATAAACTTGGTCTCAAGGACTTCTTGAAATTTATAAATATACATGAGGACATTGCTAAACTTTATATATTTATAATATTAAATAAAGATAAGGGTGGAATAAAGTGTAAAGTAATAATGGTATACACTTTAGTTTCTACTATAAAATAGATGAGGAAGGTAACCACACATCGAATCAAATTTAATTTACTTTGATTACCATGGGAGCCATCTCCTGGCAGTACGCTAACCCAAACGGGCTGGATAATACACATTGAGCAATAATAACCCAAAAAATGGGAGTGAAAAATGATGGAAAGGGAAATATTCGTCGCGCAAGGATATGTCGAGTAAAAATAGGGGTCTAAACAATGTACAAGGGCGATGACTTTGCAGGGCCATTAAAAACGTAAATGCAGAGTTAACAACAAATGCACATAGTAAAATAAGGGTTTGTTCATTGAACGTGAGTAGATTGTTGATCCAGGTGGATATCGATGGCCACCCACCTTTTCCAAATGGCTCAAAATGGCTTTCTGGCAATTTTGGCAATTTACTATTTTTAGCAGGTTTTAACTTTCGGGGCCATTTTGAGGGCCCAAATGAAGGTTTTTCAAGATAAAGGTTCTCAATGATATAAGAAGTCATGGTTGAACCCCCAAAATTAATCTCCTCGACGATACCTTTCCAACGAGCTATCACATGCCTAAAACAGAGATCGTATGCAAAAGTTACGACCCTGGGAAGTTCATGTACTCACTTACCCAAACGGGGCCCACATGACTTTTGGCACTTCATCTCCCAGGGTTAGGTTTTTGGATTTCTAGGGTTTTTAGCATTCCTGATTATTGTAAAAAGGCCTTCAGAGCCTCATTGTAATCATCTTCTCACAGATGCGAGTAGCTGTCACATCTCTTCTCAGAGATAAGCTACCACCATTCTAGCGAGTCTTTCACTCTGTATTTTTATAGTCTATGTACATTTATTTCATTAATAGAAATTGTGTATTACTATATATCTGTGTTTATGGTTGCATCTCCGATACATTTTTGTTATATTATTGAATATCTGCAATATCTCTGTGCATTTATTTATCATATCTCCGATCTCATTTCGTGCCGAAAATAATATGGATCAGTGGTATCACAGCAGGCTGCTCTTGATCATTTTTTACAATGCATGTCCCCGATGAGGTCCGAGTATAGCAGTTTGGGTCTCGATCTTGTCTCTTTTGAAGACAATCTCTCTCGAACACCCAAGAAACCCTCAATGGCAGAAGAAAAGAAAAACGAAGGAGTAGACGATCCTATCAATCTGTTGCTTAAGCAAGCTCTCATGCGAGAGAGGGACAAAATGATGGAGAATTTTTACCACATCCTTCAACACCTGCCGATAGCATCAGGCACATATTCATCAAGCGGCCACTTTGGAGGCACCTCACCTTACAAGGTACAAGTTAATTTTGATATTCCTGTATTTGAAGGACAGATAGATGCAGAAGCCCTAGAAAAATGGCTAACTCTGCTGGAAGGTTATTTCTCTGTTCACAATTTTTTCGACAAAGAAAAGATAACCTTTGCACTCCTTAAATCTCTCCCTCATTTCAAACACTGGTGGGAAACTTACTGGGAGAAACATTCCACTGAGCAGTCTGGAATATATGGGGTCGATCCCACTTGGAATTTTTTTGTGGATGCGGTAAAAGAAAAGTATTACCCTGTTGGTAACTATGAGGACTAGTACATGAGATGGACCACACTATGGCAAGAGAGGGGCCAAGCAGTTTCAGAGTTCACCAATACCTTCGATACCTTGTGCACCAAGCTAGGTATCAAAGACTCCAAGATACATTTGGTTCTGAAATACTGTGGGGCTCTACACAGATACATCCAAACTGAAATGGATTTTCTAGACATCTCATCACTCGGTGCTGCTTATCGATATGATGTTAAACTTGAGCAGAAATTTAAGCACTAGAACAAACGAGAATTTGGGTCTGCAAATCCACAACAACCAAAGTATGACAAAGACGGCCCTAGAAAGAAGTCTCCCGAAAACCAGTCCAAGACACAAGAAAAGAAGGGTCATGGGAAGACAAAGAAGGACACTGGAAAATGGTACGAGTTCCACAAAAGCTCCTGGCACAACACTGATGAATGTCTCTCAAAATAGTCATTGGTGGCCGAGATCAAAGACAAAGAGCCAAACCCTGATTTAGAATCTGATTCTGAAAATAATGGTAAAGGATAGATCATTGATGCAAACCCCACGGCTATTGTTGCGACCACAAAAATTCAACCAGAAGAACCAACAGATCCTGAAGAGGGGGAGCACCTTTTTCATTCACATATGTGGGTGAAGGGCACCCCATTGCATTTAATTGTTTATAGCGGAATCCAGAAGAACCTCATCTCAGCAGAGGTCATCAAACAGTTGAGATTGTCGCCAACACCACACCCGCAACCATACAACATCGGGTGGCTTCAGCAAGGATGAGATCTCCGTGTCAACCAACAGTGTCGATTGTCATACGACATCCAACCCTTCAAGGATGATGTATTATGTGATGTTGCCCCACTAGATGTTTGTGATGTTCTCTTGGGCCAACCATATATGTGGAGACACCATGTTGTTTATGAGTCTCGACCCCGTAGTGTCATTGTTACTTTGGGGGTCATCTCTACAGAATACCAGAGGTAGTTCTGACTACTGTTCCACCAAAAACATGCTGCAAGGTAGTATCTCATACTGAAAAATTTAGTTTCTTCACAATCTGTTCAAAAGGAGAACAAAAGGACACTGCAACCACTACAGCCTTGCCCCAAGCACCTTCTATCCAATAGAAGAAGGTCGAAAAGGCTGCAACAAAGTGCAAAGATTCCTTCTGCACATCGTCCTCTCATGTATCTCAACTTGTTGAGAAGCCTCAACCGCAACAGGTTCGTGACAGGTTTCCACAAACTAAGCAGCACGACGTCTCCAGCAAGACAAGCAACTGACCAAGATGCAGATTCAATAAATGCTTTTTCCTCTCCCCCGGGAACTCAACACAATGGATACCATTGCTTCCTAAGGAGGGAGGATTGATCCAGGTGGATATCGGTGGCCACCCACCTTTTCCAAATGGCTCAAAATGGCTTTCTGGCAATTTTGACAATTTACTATTTTTAGCAGGTTTTAACTTCCAGGGCCATTTTGAGGGCCCAAATGAAGGTTTTTTGCGATTGAGGCTCTCAATGATAGCCAAAGGCATGATTGATCCCCCAAAATGAATCTCCTCGATGATACCTTTCCAGTATGCAAAAGTTACGACCTCGGAAAGTTGATGTACTCACTTACCCAAACGGGGCCCACATGACTTTAGGCGCTTCATCTCCCAAGGTTAGGTTTTTGGATGTCTAGGGTTTTTGGCATTCCTTCTTATTATAAAAAGGCCTTCATATCCTCATTGTAATCATCTTCTCACGGATGCGAGTAGCCATCACATCTCTTCTCAGAGAT
>CBVK0100576371.1:783-17869 GCA_900067695.1 Picea abies | reverse complement strand
ATTTATTCAACCATTTTATCTTAATTTTAACAATTTAATGTCTAATACCATTTGTACTATTCCCTTAGAGCCCAAATGCAATTTTGAATTATGTTACTTACTAAGTATCCTAGTTCAAAAATCCATAGTATATTTAGGTCAAGATCGGTCTTGACCATTACACCTAGAATTATTCCTTTTGTTCAACACAATCAGGGATGAAGGCCACTCTCCTCCTACCACAAGAACTCTGGCATATTAGTTTCCTATCCACCAAGTAAGGGAGGCTGCTGTGATTTCTCACTCAATCACTCTATATTTCTACATCTTTGTTTATCATCTTGATTGGAAAAACCCTGTCCAACAATTCCAATACCTAGAAACCAAATGCCTTTCTCAGTCCACTTGAAACCTGAGAGTTGTGCATGCTCTCCCTTTTTAGAGAATGGTCACCAGACTCATTCCTCTGATCGTGAGGGGTTATACACCTATACTAGGTTTAACCCTTCATTAAAGAAATAATCATTACTACTATGGATCCTTTCCATTCGTTCACATTGCTATTTTAGTTTAAATATAGTGTTCTTTAGCATAATCCCATTCCTATAGGATCAAATTTCATTTCCCAAGAAATGCTAGGCTCCCTTTGTCACAGACTAGCATGGTTCAATATCGTTGAGGTAAAATGCCAACTGTATTTTAAATATGCATCCTTCTACTCAAGGAAATTATACATATGATTTATGTTTGGTGGTAATATTCTCCACAGACTCATCTTAGCCTTGGTAACCGAATCTTATGACTCTACAGCAACACATACAATTGCACAGTGAAGTCAACTTCTTTATTTGGTAACATTAGCAACATACCATGCCAATTTCAAAAACATCTATCAATAGTAAAGGATCTCATTCCTCTCTTCAGTAGAGGTTTTGCAAGCCTCTTAGGAATGTGGTAAGATAGGGTGTTACCCCTAAAAGTTCTCCAGGAATATTTTCATACGACTTGTGCATGAGCCCAAGCAGTCCAAGCATTTTTTTCATGCTCTTATACCAATTTGTAACACACCCATGGCGGGAGCGCCAAAGTTTCTCTCTTCTTAGGAGAATCAAAACCCCCACTTGAGGTTTCTATGCCATTCTACTCTTTCATAGCGTTCCATACACAGTCTACATGCTCCGAACCGAGATCAAAGATGACAGGTAGCCTCTCCCAAGTTCTTTGGGTTATTCCATCCATCTATACTCGCATATGACCATGGGATATGACTAGATGCCAAGACAACCACTGCGCGAATCATCTGTAGTGGAAAATATCTGAAGTTCATAATCTGATGCCATGTGTCCTCAGATATTTTGATGACCTTGATTGACTTCGGGACTTCGGCGTTCAGGAATTTTGAATGCTCCAAATAATTTTCTCCCGGAAGTACTTCAGTACCCAGAGTTACATATCAAGCGCCACGTGTCCCTTGTGATCGATGGTTATAATCTACTTCGGGACTTCGACATTCGGGAGTTTCAAACACTCCAATGCCTTTTTCCTTCGAAGTACTCCATACCCGGAGTTACATATCGAACACCACACATCTCCCTCGATCAACGATTGTGATCTACTTCGGGACTTCAATGTTCGGGAGTTTCAAACACTCCAACGCCTTTCTCCTCTGAAGTACTATGTGCTCGGAGTTACAGATTGAGCACCACACATCTTTCCCAATCAACGATTGGGATCTACTTATGGACTTTGGCATTCAAGACTTCTTAACTCGCGTGACCCTACTTTCCTTCGAAGTGGCTATCTTCAAAAATGGAAGATCTGATGACACATGTCCTCAGATTTTGAACGAATCAGATGAATTTAGTCTCTCTGACATTCAGAAGTTCTTGTCCAACACATCCCCTTTTCTCCCGAAATGACTTCCTCCGAAATGGTAGATCTTCTGCCATGCATCCCTTCCAACAAATGGCTGGGATGACTTCGGGACTTTGGCCTTCAAAAATCCTTGTCTCTTCACACTTCGGTCCTCCCGGAGTGACTTCTCTCCAGAGTATAGGATCTAAAAACACCTGTCCCTC
The DNA here is from genome assembly GCA_900067695.1 of Picea abies. Taxonomy (NCBI): domain Eukaryota; kingdom Viridiplantae; phylum Streptophyta; class Pinopsida; order Pinales; family Pinaceae; genus Picea; species Picea abies. The sequence goes on along the minus strand of CBVK0100576371.1, from coordinate 15,812 downwards.
CAGCTTGGGCAACTCAAATCTACTTTTTCTCTTCATCTCTTTAGGAGTTTTGCGATGCAAGATCCTCTTTTCTCCTAGAGTCGGTCAGCGACGAGCTGAACATGAGCTCAATCTAATGGTTTGAGGGTATCTACGTGACCCCAGAGATCTACAGCTTGTAAATTTTGTTTAAGGGTCCCTTGGGTCCCAGTGTGTGCCAGTTTGAGAGGGACACCTAGCAACCCTATCACTCGACACATGGGCTCCCACATGATCTCAACATTAGTAATCACATCCCCACGATCAAATGGTCATGAGGGATCCTGAAGGAGGACCACTATACTCATTTTTTTTATTCCTGCGGAGTTATACTACGGCCTGAAGAATACTGCAGTGACGAAATTCCCAAATGCTTAACATGAAGAAATGTGTAGTAATTTTGCAGCCAGAATGCAGAAGACAATGTAGCATGACAATAGATCTTGTTGGTTCTATTTCTTTTTCCTTCTCAAGGGTTAGGGTATTCAAGGGTTCTACAGACAAGGGTTTTCCGTGTGCTATAGATCTCTGATATACATGCAGGGTCCAACAGTAGTACTCAACCCAATATATAAGGGCACCAACTAAGAAGGCTAGACTGTACCCTTAGCCATACTACCCGACTACCCAGGTAATAGAGAGTATCTTCCTCAGTGTTTTTCTCGGTGGCAGTATAGCAGTCGGGCGACTGATCGGTTTATCTACGGAGGGATTTAGGAGATCTAGTTTGATCTGTATACAGGTGTTGTCTGATGCACTACCACTCAAAGGGGTACCAACAATGGTTACAAGGGTGGCCAATAGATGTGCTCTTAAGTACCACTTGTATTTCTTGTGTGTATGAATCCCCAACCACGGGTTTATGCATGTAACGATAGATCTCTGTAGCTTAAAGACGTCAGAATATGTCTCTACCCTAAAAAAAAAATTAACCCACAATTTTATGCCGAGGAAGGTGCTCTGATACCAATTGTAATATTCTAGATAAAAAAGTATGCAGAACATAAATAAATATCTATAAATGGAATATGAACAAAACTATACCAGAACGACACCACAATAATACCAAAATGATAGAAAAATAACACCAGAAAGAGAACTTTGATTACTGAGAGAAATGTTCACTTGCCTCTTTGAGGGGGCAACCTCCAACAGAGGATAGCTCTATTACAATAATATCCCATACAAAACTTCTCATACCCTCAACTACTATTTATACTAAATATGTCTATCAAAGAAAAATCTAGAGGAATATCCTTCTAGAAGCGAAAGCTTCTATTAGGTCTTCTTACATTGGACTTATTCTTACTTATTTCTAGGCCTTATTAATATTGACCTTTATTACATGGAAATATATTATTCTACCTACGTGATGGGTTAGGTCCCTAACAATCGATTGTAAATTTCATAATAAACCTTACAATAATATTGTTTAAACAAAATTCTGGTAAGCTAGAAGGATACATTACGCATACAATGCACAATTCAGTCTCACCCGATATGGCTTATGGGTGACTACATGACGTAGATGTTTGCAGTCATGGAAGGGGTTGGGGATGTTCCTTTTACCTATATTTCTACTTTAACATGCATTCTACCATGACATTCATCAGATCTACTATTTTATCTATTCAATATCATTCATTCTAGTGCACGTTGTAAATAATTTCTAATATATGCATTCATCTATCCATTCATTCACAATTGTAGAAACAATAAAAACAATTCGAACATATTGCAACACATCATTTTATTGTGGTTCACACCCCTGGGCTACATTCATTTTGGTTACTTATGGGCTGACCTAGGTTCTAACTACAGGATTACCAACAACCCCTCGACCATCGACCCTTATGGATACCATAAGGAAACATAGCGCACAAAGTGCACTGCACAGTCTAACTCAAGATGGCTTCAATGGGTGTCCGCATGACTCAAATGTCTGCAACCCTATAATCGAATGTGTATCTTTCTTAGGGGAATTAGATCTAGTCACTGATAACCCTCAAATACTCATTTATTAAGCTAGTCCAAACATATCTTAGTTCTGACCAGTGACACAACTACTCCAATAGAATTTCATTAGCCATTATAACAACATAGATTCCATGACATAATTCATCTATCGTAACATAAGATTTAGATCTTAATACTAGCTATGACTTTCATTCAATTAGTGTTTCTCTATAGTTATTTCCTTAGTGCATAGTATTATTTACTTTATCACTTAGCATGTTCATCATAAATTCATTAAAGAAAATGTAACCATAAATATTGAAAACATTCACACATAACACAGATATATCGTGGTTCACCCCTCTCTCAGGGCTACATTCAAAAATATTTGTTTCTTTAGGTCTTTATTATTCTTCATGCTAAATCTAGTGCTGCACACTATACATCTCTTCCTCCATTACATACGATCTCCACAGATCGCATCAGTCCTCACAAGACTAAGAACGTCTCACCAACCCACTATCATACTGTCTAAAAAGGCTAACTCACTAACCTACCAATGAAAACCTTTATAGTCCTAATACATTCTACTAATACAAGAATTGGGACAAACCCCTTACAAAAACCCTAACCCTAAGCGGATTAGGTTTGTCCACTTTGTAACTTATTTTCTCGATGTTGGGTTTCCTTTATTTTTGACGCTACTTTTCCTCTATTTCCAATGCGTTCCCCTATTTTCTAGTGCTATCTTCAAATATTCAAAATTTCCTTTGTTTTCTCCCAAAATTGGCCTGCTCCAATAGGCCCCCAACACTAAAATCATGATTCGTCTCGAGTCACTCACAGACTCTTGCATATTTTACCACCTGTGCGAGTGATTCATACATATTTTTTATTTGTTGCCATTGATCCTGATCTTGGTTGCTCTTCTTCACCATGGATTCTACTATTTTGGCATTGACTAGAGGCTTTAATATATCTCCTCCCTTCAAGACGATCTGCTCCACTCGTGATTTTGCTGTGTCAACCTTCATGACCATTTTTTCAACATTTTCCTACAGAGGCTCTAGCTAAACTTGTCTTGCGATTTTTTGTGCTTGCACTACTTTCTCCTCTGCCTGTAGGCTCTTCATCTCTACAGCTATATTAATCTTTTCTGGCAGTGACATTGTCCTTTGTCATTGTTTTAAATATGTCATTACTGCATGTACCTTATCTTCCCTTCCTTGTAGGTCTTGCATGCTCCCATCTTCTAAGAGTTGTGTTCACAGTTGGCCACTTTATTCTAATAGATATGTCATCCTATGTATGTTATGTGTTATAATCTCCACATATTCTATTACATATTTCTCTCTCTTCCCTCTTACTTTTGGAGGAGTAGTGGGTACTGTGCACTCCTCCAGCTCATTTATCTGGATCTTGTACTGCTCCAAGGCCTGTGCTATTTTCCTCATCTTCTCCTCATAATATACTTGTTCTGACTCTGTGCTATCTGAGATGGCTTGGAATACTGCGTCAATGTACTTATCCATATCCTCTACCTTTTGTTGAGCTATCTTCTTTTCCTTCCCTTCTTGGTTGATTACTTCCTTGAGTGTGATGTTCTCTTCCTATGTTATTTGTAAGTTCGTTGCATCAGACCTTTCCCTCAACTTAATTTCCTGCGCGATGTTAATATGTAATTTATAGAGCTCCTTCATTGGGATCTTGGGCAACTCTAGGTCCAATGTATCAATTTTATTTAGGGGATTTTTTGTTTCCTCCTCGTCGATGAACATCATCTTGGGGGTTATGATAAAATTGGCACTCCCCTATATTGTGATTTGCTTTGTTTCTCCATCATGCATTCCTTCCCCAATTTACACTAGTTTGTATTTTGATGGCTGCTCTACCCTGATCCTGAACTACTCCAGTGTAGTTTTCACTTCCTGTACTTGCTCAAAAATTGAATCCCTATGATTCTCAGCATTCTCCCACACCTCAAATAGTCTATCTTTGACTTTTGTGGCTACCATTTCAACATCATCTTTTTTTAGCGATGTTTGCAGTAGTTTTCTATGAGCCTTCGCCTTCTTCCTGGGACCACTTTCTTGTTCTCCTACTCTCTTATTTTAGGTGTTTGATGGCTTAGATGCCTCTGGCATATATGTATCCATTCATGTCTCCTACCCAATTTCTTCCTCCACAGGTATATCATGTGTCTCTATTCTTACTTCTTCTGCATGCACCTATTATGTTATACCTCTTGTTGCCTGCTCTGTGCATGGTGGATCTCATGTAGAACCACCCCGTGGTTTCCTTTGTGTCCTGCTTTTCTTTTGGATTGGGCCGCTTCCCCCCACTGGACATGTTCTTGTCTTCTTCTTCTTGCTGGAACCATTTCTACCTATCTATTTTGCGGGGATTGTTTTGTCTTGTGTCTGAATCTATACTGTGGAAATTGTCTTTGGAATTACTGGCTACTTCCATTCAAAAGGCCACTCTTGGACCTCCATCTATATATCCTGCATCATCACACAGTAGCTCAGTTTTAACCATTCCTTGGTTGGGTCCCTCTTCTCCTACAACTACATGTTGTGGCACATTGCCTGAAAAAATTGTTATTTTTCCAAACTCCTGGATAGTTTCTAGTGAAATCCTCGAGGTACTGACTACTGTCTCCTGGATATCTAATAAGTACCGTAAAAATGTGTCATTGTTTTCCTTCTTCCTCTTTGGGTCTATTGTGCTCCTAAGAAAAGTGTAGTGGGCTACGCCACACTTTCTTGTCCTTTCTATGTACTTATTGTACATTAGTTCTTTCCACCCTATCAAGGCAATGAGGATATGTAACCATGAATAATGGAACTTAGAGCCCCAGTCCTATGTGTCTTTGCAGTCTTCCAGGAGTGAATTCAGAAAGTATGGGGCCCATCTCATCGATCTCCCCTTTGTGCATTTCGTTGCAACTTCTACCACTCTTGTTGGCACTTATTCCTTCCTACACTTGCACATTGATTTGCACCCTATAATCATTGTGGAAAATCTTATCGTGGGATCGTTGATGTCACTGATCCAGATCCCCCTATTCCCTTTATTTGTGCCATATTTTTCCCTAATCTCATCGGATATGGACTTTTCCTTTTTCTTATCTTCCAGGTATTAATTTGGATTCTCCCCATCTATGGGTAGCTCAATGATAGCTATGATCAAATCCACATTGATAGGCATTGTCCTATTGATCCATAAAATCCCTCCATGCACCCTTGCTATGAGTTGTTTCACACATACATTGATGTGTTTACTGTGCCCCAAATGCGGTATGTCTAACATGTTCATGATCCATATTTTGTAAATTCCTAAATTCTACTGTGCAGGTTCCAACAATGGCACTTGTGATGGGCCCTCCCCTTTGCATGCCATGTAATTTTGCTGCGTGAAATCTAGGAACTTGATGGGATCTACAATGTCATGATCTGAGTATTTTATGGTGTTTACTCCTCTTTCCATTTTATCATCAGCCTTTACTCCCTTTTGGATTTCTGGTATCACTATTTCCAACTCTGCATGTGCGTGTTGTATGCCTTGCACGCTACTTTCATCTTGATTTTTCTTCTTCCCTTATGGGGATGACACCCCGACCTATGGTACATCCTCATGCTTTGTTTCATGTTCTTCTTATGGGCTTAGGCCCTTCTATACTGAACCCATGGCGTGTTCTTTATATTGTGGTCCTTCTCCCATAGACGTGTCAGACTCAGTTATTTCCTTGTCTTCCTCAAGATGCCCAACCTCCTATGTTGGGTTTTGTTCCTCCTCCACCTACATGGTAATATGATCATAGTCTGGTGTGTGAATTTAATTGACACCCACTATTTTCGGCATGTCCTCTGTCCATGTTTTCACTACTCGAGCACTTTTTCTTGTGTTTCGACTAACTCTGCTCGACGCTCCAACTATTGGTGGTGATATCCTGCTAAATTTTGGACTGTTGAGCTATAAATATTCACTGGGTATCATAAATTCTCACTCTATCATGCTTAACTTTTGTTCTTCATTCTTATCCTTAGCAATGAACACAAATTACTATGTTTTCCCCCTTTTCTTCTTTTATAGTGGGACGACATACTAACAGTTGTCCTTTTTTCACTTTTTTCCTGCGCTCTCCACTTTTGTACATGTCAATTATTCCCCAGCACACAGTGCCTTCAACATTGATTTTTATGTGGTGCACTATTAATACAATCAAATTTATTACATCAAAAACCCTCTAATATTCTTCTATCTTTTTGCTACATTTCTTCTTTTTATGGATTTTAGTATTTTTCTTCTAACATGTACTATATACAATATGTACAATCATACATTTTCTCTCTGTTTTTACCTCAGGTTGTTAGGTTGATTTTCTTGATGTAGCTTCAGTCGACTACCATTCACTAGTCCTCTAAGATTATTCCTTGCAAGATCCTTCAATTCCACAACACCTCCATTTGTAATGGCCTCTACCTTATAAGGCCATAACCAATGCATTTTGAACTTCCCTAGGTGTTGTAGATACCTGTTGTCATAGAGGAGAACTATATCTTCTTCCTTAAATCTTTTCTTCTTTATGTGTCTATCATGCCAAGCTTTGTCCTTCACTTTTTGTACTTCCTGGTGAAATCCTGCTAAAATTCTCTCTTCTTCCAGCTCCATCAATTGATCCAATCTTTCCTACGCAACACCTTCTTTTGTCATGTTGGTGATTATTGCAATGCACATAATATGTACTAAATAATCTAGTGGAACCATTGGTTCCTTCCCACACACCATTCTAAAGGGTGTATTTCCTATAATATTCTGCATTTAATCTTGTAAGCCCATAACACTATTGATACCTTCAAATCCAAATCATCCCTATTCACATTGCAAATATTTGGCAATGCATTTTCTAGAATCTTGTTAAAATCTTCTATTGTACCATTTTCCATGGGATGGTAAGGTGTGCTCTTCTAATTATGTATCTTGAATTATTCTGTCAAAGATATGATTGTACTTTTAATAAAATGAGTTCCATGATCACTCAAAAAAATTATAGGACATCCAAATCTAGTCATCATGTTCTCAAAGAGAAACCACACTGTAGTTTCTATGTTGCAATCCTTTACTGGATCTTGTTTTTCCCACCTAGTTAAGTATTTTGTCGTAGTGATGATGTATCTGGCTCCTAATCTCCTTGTTGGTGTATTAATGGGTCCAATCAAATCGACAACCCATTTGTAAAATACTTGTAATGTTTCTTGGGGAATAAGTGGAATTTTATCTATTCTAGATGGTTTTCCCACCCTTTTCCACACATCACATGTCTGACAATATTCTGTTGTGTCCTTATGCACTGTAGGCCACCATAATCCTGTGCGCAACATTTTTTGTGTTGTATACTTTAGTTCATAATTCCCTCCAACTATCCATTCATGTGATTCTGATAACACCATGGAGCATTCATGCTCCATCACACATATTCTCATAATTCCATCCATACCTAACTTGTATAAATGACCTGCAATCAGTTGATAGTCTGGAACGTGCACTACCAACTATTTTTTCTGCGTGTCAGTAAATTTCTTACGAGTCATTCCTGTGCTCAAGAATCCAACATTGTCAGCAAAATAATCATCAACAATTTGAATAGAAAATAAGTTAGCATCATGAAAATTCTCCTCCAAGTTCTTTGGATCCTCCCCATTAGTAATTCTTGATAGATTATTTGGTCCTGCATTCAACTTCCCTGGTTTTACTATGATTTCAAAATCATATTCCTAAAACAATAACAACCATCTTAATCATATTCAAAGAGGAATGATCTATAAACATCTTAAAATGTTGCCCCAATAAATAATCTATGAACTTCTATAGGGCATATACCATAGGCAGACCTTCCCTTTCTATAGTATTATAGTTTTGCTCAGAGTCAAACAACTTTCTACTAGAAAAACATATTGGGTGATCAATGTCTCCTTCACCTGGTTGTGCCAAAACTTCTCCAAGTGCAATGGATGAAGCATCCACATGAACATGAAATTATTTTTTCCAATCTGGAAACCTTTGAATTGGTGTTGTCACCATCTTCTCTTTCAGTATGTCCAAGCTCTCTTGGCATTCAGGTATATCATGTGTATCTATTCTTACTTCTTATGCGTGCACCTGTTATGTTATACCTCTTGGTGCCTGCTCTGTGCGTGGTGGATCTCATGTAGAACCACCCTGTGGTTTCCTCTGTGTCCTTATTTTCTTTTGGATTGGGATGCTTCACCCCCCTGAACATGTTCTTGTCTTCTTCTTCTTTCTGGCACCATTTCTACCTATCTATTGTGTGGGGATTGTTTTGTCCTGCGTCTGAATCTGTACTGTGGAAACTGTCTTTGAAATTATTGGCTCCTTCCATTCATTGGGCCACTCTTGGACCTCCATCTATATATCCTACATCATCACACAGTAGCTCAATTTTAACCATTCCTTGGTTGGGTCCCTCTTCTCCTACAACTACATGTTATGGCACGTTGCTTGAAAAAATTGTTATTTGTCCAAACTCCTGGACAGTTTTTGGTGAAATCCTCCAGGTACTGACTACTGTCTCCTAGATCTCTAATAAGTACCATGAAAAAGTTTCATTGTTTTTCTTCTTCCTCTTTTGGTCTATTGTGCTCCTAAGAAAAGTGTAGCGGGCTACGCCACACTTTCCTATCCTTTCTATGTACTTATTGTACATTGGTTCTTTCCACCCTATCAAGGCAATGAGGATATGTAACCATGAGTAGTGGAACTTAGAGCCCCAATCATGTGTGTCTTTGCAGTCTTCTAGTAATGAATTGAGAAAGTGTGGGGCCCATCTCATCAATCTCCCCTTTGTGCATTGTGTTGCAACTGCTACCACTCTTGTTGGCACTTCTTCCTTCCTACACTTGCACATCAATCTATAGCCTATAATCGTTGTGGAAAATATTATCGCGAGATCGTTGATGTCACTGATCCAGATCCCCCTACTCCCTCTATTTGTGCCATATTTTTCCCTAATCTCATCAGATATGGCCTTTTCCTTTGTCTTATCTTCCAGGTATTACTTTGGATTCTCCCCATCTATGGGTAGCCCAATGATAGCTATGATCAAATTCACATTGATAGGCATTGGCCTATCGATCCATATAATCCCTCCATGCACCCTTTCTATGAGTTGTTTCACACATCCATTGATGTGTTTACCATGCCCCAAATGTGGTATGTCTAACTGGTTCATGATCCCTATTTTGTAAAGTCCTAAAATCTACTATGGAGGTTCCAACAATGGCGCTTGTGATGGGCCCTCTCCTTTGCACACCATGTAATTTTGTTGCGTGAAATCAAGGAACTTGACAGGATCTGCAATGTCATAATATGAGTATTTCATGGTGTTTACTACTCCTGCCATTTTATCATCAGCCTTTACTCCCTTTGGGATTTGTGGTATCACTATTTCCAACTTTGCATGTGCGTGTTATATGCCTTGCACACTACTTTCATCTTGATTTTTCTTCTTCCTTTGTGGGAGGACACCCTGACCTATGGTACATCCTCGTGATTTGTTTCATGTTCTTCTTCTGGGCTTAGGCTTTGCTATAATAAACCCATGGCATGCTCTTTCTATTGTGGTCCTTCTCCCATAGATGTGTCGGACTCAGTTATTTCCTTGTATTCCTCACGATGCCCAACCTCCTATGTTGGGTTTTTTTCCTCCTCCACCTACATGGTAATAGGCTCATAGTCTAGTGTGTGAATTTAATCGGCATCCACGATTTTCAGCATGTCTTTGTCCATGTTTCCATCGCCCGAGTGTTTTTTATTGTGTTTCAACTAACTCTACTCGATGCTTCAACTATTGGTGGCGATATCCTTCTAACTTTTGGACTGTTGAGCTATAAATATTCATTGGGTATCACAAATTCTCACTCTATCATGCTTAACTTTTGTTCTTCATTCTTCTCCTTAGCAACGTACACAAATGACTATGTTTTCCCCCTTTTCTGGTTTTATAGTGGGATGACATGCTGACAGTTATCCTTTTTTTACTTTTTTCCTATGCTCTCCACTTTTGTACATGTCAATTATTCCCCAACATGCAGTGCCTCAAACATTGATTTTTATGTGGCCCACTATTAATACTATCAAATTTATTACATCAAAAACCCTCTAATATTCTTCTATCTTTTTTTCTTTTTGTTACATTTCTTCTTTTTATGGATTTTCGTATTTTTCTTCTAACATGTACTATATACAATATGTACAATCATACATTTTCTCTCTATTTTTACCTCAGGTTGTTAGGTTGATTTTCTTGATACATCTTCATTCGACTGCCATTCACTAGTCCTCTGAGATTATTCCCTGCAAGATCTTTCAATTCCACAACACCTCCATTTGTAATGGCCTCTACCTTATAAGGCCATAACCAATGAATTTTGAACTTCCCTGGTGTTGTAGATACCTATTTTCATAGAGGATAACTAGATATTCTTCCTTAAATATTTTCTTCTTTATGTGTCTATCATGCCAAGATTTTTCCTTCGCTTTCTGTACTTCCTGGTGAAAGCCTGCTAAAATTTTCTCTTCTTCTAGCTCCATCAATTGATCCAATCTTTCCTATGCAACACCTTCTTTTGTCATGTTGGTGATTGTTGCAATGCACATAATAGGTACTAAATAATCTAGTGGAACCATTGGTTCCTTCCCATACACCATTCTAAATGGTGTATGTCCTGCAATATTCTTGCATGTAGTCTTGTAAGCCCATAACACTACTGATACCTTCAAATCCAAATCATCCCTATTCACATCGAAAATATTTGTCAATGCATTTTCTAGAATCTTGTTAAAATCTTCTATTGTACCATTTTCCATGGGATGGTAAGGTGTGCTCTTCTAATTATGTATCTCGAATTATTCTGTCAAAGATAGGATTGTACTTTTAATAAAATGAGTTCCCTGATCACTCAACAAAATTATAGGACATTCAAATATGGTCATCACATTCTCAAAGAGAAACCACACTGTAGTTTCTATGTTGAAATCCTTTACTGGATCTTCTTTTTCCCACCTGGTTAGGTATTATGTCGCAGTGATGATGTATTTGGCTCCTGATCTCCTTGTTGGTGTATTAATGGGTCCAATGAAATCAAAAACCCATTTGTAAAATACTTGTAATGTTTCTTTGGGCATAAGTGTAATTTTATCGCTTCTGGATGGTTCTCCCACCCTTTGACACACATCACAGATATGACAATATTATTTTTTGTCCTTATGCACTATAGGCCACCATAATCCTGTGCGCAACGCTTTCTATGTTGTATACTTTACTGCATAATTCCTTCCAACTATCCATTCATGTGCTTCTAATAACACCATGGAGAATTCATGCTCCATCACACATATTCTCATAATTCCATATGTACCTAACTTGTATAAATGACCTGTAATCAGTTGATAGTCTGCAACACACACTACCAACTATTTTTTCTGCACGTCAGTAAATTCCTTTTGAGCCATTCTTGTGCTCAAGAATCCAACAATGTCAGCAAAATAATCATCAACAATCTGAATAGAAAATAATTTAGCATCATGAAAATTCTCCTCCAAGTTCTTTGGCTCCTCTCCATTAATAATTCTTGATAGATTATTTGGTCCTTCATTCAACTTCCCTGGTTTTACTATGATTTCAAAATCATTTTCCTGAAACAATAACAACCATCTTAATCATATTCAAAGAGGAATGATCTGTAAACATCTTAAAATGTTTCCCCAATAAATAATCTATGAAATTTTGTCGGGCATATACCATAGGCAGACCTTCCCTTTCTATAGTATTATAGTTTTTCTCAGACTCAAACAACTTTCTACTAGCAAAAGATATTGGGTGATCAATGTCTCCTTCACCTGGCTGTTCCAAAACTTCTCCATGTGCAATGGATGAAGCATCCACATGAACATGAAATTATTTTTTCCAATCTGGAAACCTCAGAATTGGTGTTGTCACCATCTTCTCTTTCAGTATGTCCAAGCTCTCTTGGCATTCATCATTGCACTGAAACCTAATGTCTTTTTTTAGTAACTTCTCCATGGGCGTAGTAATATTTGGATATCCCTTTATGAATTTCCTGTAGTACCTTATGTGGCCCAATCTTGCTCTCAACTAGTGCACTGAATTTGGTGGTGATAAATTGAAAATAAAAACAATATTTGAAGGGTCTACTATCAAGCCTTCTTTTCATACAAAGTGTCCAAGTATGATTCCAAACAGTGTATTGAATATACATTTCTTAATTTTCAAGGAAATCTAACATTTCCTACATCTTTGTAACATTAACCTCAGAATTTCTACATGGTCATGTTGAGCACTCAACACACCCTAAAATGCCATGTCAAATTTCACTTTTTGGGTACCACTTGATCTTTTGCACTGTCTAATTCGACTTCATTATGAAAAATGTTGCCTTTGCTTATCATCTTGGCTCTCATTAAGTATTTCAAAGTTTTCTTGAATCTATCAAAACCCATAACTTACAAGGATTAAATTTTAAATAAAGAATAAACAACCAAAATATTTCATCCGATTCGCCAAAAATTGACATCGGAAGGACTTAAAAGATTAAATAAAACCACTCTAAAAAAACTGCAGTCGTCGAGTGTCGATCTTCACCGGCATCTGCAAAAGGAAGTTTTCTTTTGCGACAAGCATCACACAAGGATATCATCAACAATTGATCCCCTTCGACCTCGGTGAAAGGTGAAAAGAGTAAATGTTAACGAAGAAATAAATGATATCATTGATGGTCGATAATCGATGCGCTTAGCGAAACGGAGAAGACCAAACTGCGACAAACATTCGGACCACACTAAAAGTTTTTCTCCGATCACCGACTTCCGAAATGTTTCGGCATTAGGAGTTTTGAAGACGCTAACCCAAAGGAAAATACGTGATAGGTTTATCCCCGGTCGCCGATCCCTAGTACCTTTTTTGGCATCAACAATCTCGATTTTAGTTTAAGAATGCACAAATGGAGGAAATTATTGGCTCTGACTAATACTCGCAAGTTAATTCATCGGTCTTCATTTCCACGTGTCCCAAGCCAGTCTCACCACATCAGCACCATACGATGAAATTGATCAGTGTCGAAGGTGTTTCACAGAAGGATATCAACGAAAAACACTAATAACGCATTGTCAATCCCTGAGAAACCCACTAGGAAAGTGACACGATGAGACGTTTTAGCGCTAGATATGTTTAGATTCAGAGTATTTGAGGAACTAATTAATTGCAAATCTCGCATTAGTTAATAATTCATGCACGAATCAAAAGGACCGTTTGAATTTATCAATAGAACACATCACCCTCCATTCCGCCGTCATCAACCCACGATGAATTAAATTGCAAATATTCGAGAAGGAAAATACACAAAGAAACTCGAAGCACCAATGAGAATGATGTTAGAGTTAACTTGGAGGAAATACAGTTTGTCTGAATGGTGTGAATATGGGGTACTACGTAGCGAATCTCATGCTCAAAAATACGTTCTGAATTAGAAAGGAAAAGATATGTACAAACAACACAAGAAATACATACGCAAAGAAAAGAAACGATACATCCAACCACTACAACCAGAATCCTTTCATCAAAGTTTCAGGACTTTTACATTAGATTTCAATCGAGCTCAAATTACATACAATACACTATTTTTCCAACCAACTCGATTTACATTAAAAAATGAAAATCTCCAAAACTGTCAATATTTGTGCCACATCTGAGAATACAAAATAGAGTTAGTTAATCATGTCTCTTCTGCACACTGGAAAGTTCAGCACAGATTTTCTCCCCAGTTGCTTCATGTTCTTTGAGATGTTTCATATTTTTTTCTTCTGACGCCCTTTGTGCTTCGCGCAACTGCACGATTGTATATTTTGCTTCTCAGAGATGTCTCTTGAGCCATGTCACATTCCTTTCATGACCCTGTGATACTGACACCTCAAGGGTCTTTGCCCCCAACTTTTGTCTTAATTCTCTATTTTCCTGGTAGATTTTGATAATGGCGAGTTGTGCCTGTTTCATTTGTTGATTCGGCTCTCGAACGTTAGCGTCCATGGAATCTCTCCTCCTCATTCCTCTCTCACTTCCCTAACTTGTGACTTCAACAGGCTCTATCCAAATAGTGTGCATAAGTAATTCCTCGACAACTAATCTTGCGCACAGATCACTTTGGATTTGGGTTTCCCCAGCTTCCTTATTCTTCCTTGGCCTTCTCCTTTTCTAGGGTATATGTTGTTGGGGATGCATGTCTTCCAACATCCTTCCTTATGACACAAATTCTTCCACTTTGGCATTCGCACGATGTGATATCATTATTTCACGTGCATGTAGGAACCTCTCTTTGAAACCTCGGGAATGCTCGCTGTGAGTAAGAACGAATCCCAGGCGCTTTGGGGCTCAAGCCTGGCACTTTTTCTGCTTCGCGTGCCCCTTCTTATGTTTTGAGGGGTTCCCATGGTGCAACACGTATCTCTCTTATGTGCGGGGAACTTGGTGAGGGCCCGAAGTGGAAAAATTGATCAATCTGAGCTCGCTAGACGAATTACCAACAATGCATAAGCTCGGCTGGTAAGTAAAATATATGAAGAACATCTAGAATTTATAACAAAGTGGGCAGTGGGTGGAAACGTGCCAGGGAACACTGAACTCATGGAGACTGGATGTTTTGGAGCAAACTGAATATTTTATGTGGCACATCCATGTGAGGATTACATTCTGGGGTGTGTGAGATACATTTGATAGGAGTGGTAAAGCATGTATGATACGATCTCCGTGATTTTTCATTCCCCCAGCCTTCATGATGAGCTAATGATGTTTGTTGCACTTATTGATGTGAATTATGTTTAAACAACTTGCCTCGACCTGGGGAACCTAACGAATTCCCTTATGACAGGACCCGAATCTTTTGGAAAATAATCGTACTCTTAACACATCTTTGAATCTGACATCCTTTCCCGACTCCAAGGGAAAACCCGCCATTGGCGTG
>CBVK0100576349.1:0-20451 GCA_900067695.1 Picea abies | reverse complement strand
AATTTCACCTTGGTATTGTTGCGCCGCCGTTTACTAAAGGCATTCAAAGCCGAACGCATCTGTAATATAATATAGATAGGGAGGCATTTAACTGATTTAAATGCTAGTAGATAGGGTTAGCTGTAGATTAGACAGTTTCACCTTTCGAGAGGGAAACGGAGTACAGACACCCTCCCTTGTATTCATTGTATTATTCTCATTTACATTGAGCAGGAAAAAGAAGCAGAGAGCAAAACAGAGAGTCTGGGAAGAACCTCCATGTACAGCTATTAAATTAATAGGAAAGAGCTTTGATTCAATTCCATGGACATGTTTGATCTCTGTGTGTTGTTGTGGATAGCTAAATTGAAGAGCTTATGTATGTGAGGGATGAGGATAGGTCCTCCAATTTTTAATATTTCAGTTTGGTAACCTTCGATGTCCTTAGCTTTTCCTTTTGAGAGCTACTTAACCCCAATCTTAATTCCTTCTATAGAAAACACTTCATCCTTTGTAGAGTTGTTTAGCATGTTTTCCATGATGTTTAGGGATTCATAAATATTTTTGAGGTAGAAATTCCAGTCCTTCAAGGGAATCTTATTATTTTCTTTAGTTTTACGAGTTAGAGTTTTCCTCTAGAATTTCTTAGGATCTATCTTAAATAGGTGCAAAAGCTTCTCTTTCTTTCTATGTATATAGTCATTTTTTTCTGATTAATTAAGGTTTTATATCGATCTATCTTATCATATTTTAAAGATGCATTGGAAGCATCCCTAATGGATTTTCTCTTATCATATTTTAAAGATGCATTGGAAGCATCCCTAATGGATTTTCTATCAATTTTACATTCATTATCCTACCAAGGGTTAGTTGTGTTGTTTTTCTTTTTATGTAGCACCTCAATAGAGAAATTGTTAATTGAAGTAGAGATGGTTGATGTAAAATTTTGATAGTCATTTTCAATATTGTTCTGGTATGATATGAGTTTTAAAGCATTGCTCAAGTCTTTTAAGAAGAGATCATTTTTTTGTTTTTCAAAAAGTAAGTGTTTGTGGTTGCCAAAGTGCTCCTCTATAGAGATTTTGTGCATGGAAAAGTTAGGAGTTAAGGTTATAGGTCTATGATTAGAGTCTGGTTCATGGTCATGTAAAATATCAAAATTTACTATTTGGCTGTATATGGGGATATCCAATTTTACATAATCAACACTGCTACCCATCCCATGGATACAATTCATCCTGTTAGAAATTGGTGACTTCTTTAGATGATTGAAAATTATTAAATATTGAGAACTACAAAGATTGATTAACTCAGTACCAAACAAATTCTCGATTAGGTCTTCATATTTTCTTTTGTAATTGTTAGCTAAGACAAGGTCCTCATCTAGCCAAAGAGGACTAGGGTTGGATTAATTACTTAAAATAATAACTTGATTAGTTGCAGTTCTAGCATTAAATTCTCCTAACATGAGGACACTATCTTCATTTTTCATATCAAGTAGATATCTTTCTCTAATATTTTGTAGGGACAATTCTTATCTAGATTGTTTTTTGTATAAAAAGTAGAGTTAAAAGGTGCAAAATAACATATTGCTATATAAATCTTGTTAGCGTTAATATCAGATATCTCCATCCATATGTACCAATTGAGAGGATATTTCTTATGAAGTTGGATGTTAGGAGAAATGTTTGTTTTATGTAACATGTTATTCCCCCAATCCCTCTACAAAAGGACTTCTTGTTCCATGTGGACCACAAAACAAATCCTTAGATATTAGGGACCTTACATTCTTCATGCTCCCAAGTTTCAACCAAGAGAACAATGTCAATGTCACTCGAGATCTAGTTGAGTATTGGCCCTTTACTCCATGGAAAACCATGACAGCTCCAAAAGAGGATCCAGAGTGTCCCGAATTGTTATTTATCATTTTCCTTTTGGTCTCTATCCCTAATAATAGTTTTTCGGTTCCTAATTATTGCCCATTTCCCTTCCTTTCCAGCTTCCTTTACCTTTTAAACCTCCTTCCTTAATCTACCTTGATCTTCTGGAATGAAGTATTCATTTATAAATATTCCAGACCCTTTTAAGCTCGTATTTTTACTAAGTATGCCATATTTATGGGCATTAGAGCTTACCATAACCCGAATAAACCTATTTTTATGTTCAATTTTTTTTCCCAACCTTTTTTCTTCTGTAAGGCCAATTATTTCAAATTGTGATTTATTTTTTAATTCTTCCTTCACTATTATTAATGTGTCCTCATCTTTCTGTTATTTTATACCAAAAATTATGAGGTTCAAGGAACTTTTGTTAATCTTGTGGTCTAACTCTATGAGCTTATTCATTTTCTCTTTGATAGGTTTGATATCCAATTTGTGTTCCACACTATTTAGGGCCAAATTTTTAATTAACTTATCTTCTAACTCTTTTATTTTGTCCCTAATATTTCTATATCCATCCATCTCTTCTTTCGTCATTGATTGTTTTTGTTCTTGGTTTCATTTTTATATTTCTTGTAATCCAACCTCCATATTGTGTAGCTAAGTCTGAAACCCTAGTAGTTTATTCTCCATCTTTCTCTCAACAATGTCTTCGAAGGATCTAAATTTATTATCAAGAATTGTGAGTAACTCACTTCTAAGCATTTCTACAAATTCACTTTGAAGTTTGGCTTCTCTCTCTTCTCTATGTTTTTCTATTGATTCTATAGATTCGTGCAAACTATATATGGTTACTTTGTTAGGCGTTCCTCTATTAGATTTAGGTATAGACACTGGATTACTCATATTTAAAAGAAAAATAAATAAATAAAAAAGAAAATAAAAAAGAAACGTGTCCACTTGATTCACGAAAGCGTTTGAATAGTCACTAAAAGAGTTACCATAGATTAGATTTACCACAAACGAGATTCATTGTAGACCCTATAAATATTCATGTAGTAGCACCACAAAGATAATATTCACCGTCGTGGAGATAATAATCCATATTTATTCACTGCAGAGATAATATTCACTAGAGAGATATATTCACCCCATAGATAATATTCACTATGTATTCACCCCATAGATTCATCGCAGAGATAATATTCACCACCATATGTATTCAACCCAGAGATAATATTTATTGGAGAGATATATTCACCACCGTATGTATTCACCCCAGAGTTTTCAAAACAACAGAGTTCAAAACCGCAAAGATCAAAACCAAATTACGATATAGACAATATATATAAATTTCATATATTTATTAAATGATTTTTTTTTTAATAAAGTAACAAAAATAAAATATTTTATTACAAAATAGTAACCTATTTTAAATACATAGTTTTTCTTAAACAATGGCTGCATAGAAACTTAGTTCCTACTGTACAATTTTGAAATCGAAAATATATAAAAGACATAGTGCATTTGTAAATAAAGGAGGACAATTATGCTCATAGTACCCCATAAAACACTTTACCAGGGTCTCTTAAGATAGCTTTATTTTTTTATTTTTTAAGTAAAAAAGGAGGATCATGTTTGTATTAGATTCACAGAGTTATAGAGTCTTGTTGAAATCCTAGTTGTTCCGCTTGAAAAAGAAAACCGAGACAACTGGACATTCTATGCCACTTGTGCTCAAACAAACAAAAATTTTCAGAGTGTCGTCCTACCCGAGGGAAACCAAGATGCATAGCCATTAGATTTAGTCTGTTCCCTAACATCCTACTTACACCATTGCTATAATCTAAGTAAGCTAAAGCTTTGTTCTAAAACAAAAAGAGACTACTAATTATGGACATCACAAGACCTTTTAACCAGTCGTCGCTTCCTCTTCATCATGCTTTCGCCATCCTACTGAAATTGCATAAGCCTGCGTGCACGTAGGGCACTGTCTTCTAGGGGGAATCCTGGAGTGTGTAGCGTATAGCATGTCAAGGCGTTGGTTGATCTAAGTGGTCCTGAAGATCTGATCATCCACCATGCTTTACGTTTCAAAGAGTAGTTCTAGGTACCCTGGGTTGATGAATGGAGGTTGGTCCTGCCATTTTTCTTGAACATGGGCGATGGGAAATGACCACTGTGCATAGTTTTCTCCCTTGTCTTCATTTGCGTTGCTGACTTAGTGTGCCTACTTCTTGTCCGGCTGTGTCACTTCCTCAGGAGGTGCACTGCTAGGGGGGTCAGCCTTTGCATCTGCATTGCATGGTACCTCTTCCTCAATGTAGCAGGTGGTGAATTCCTCTACTGGGTGATTTGCTCTGTGGTCGTGCGATATTTCTGTAGACAGAGTCTTGGCTTCATTGCCAAAATCGGTGTGGGGATTCCAGTTATCCAGGATTGTAAAAATGGAATGGTTTGGATAGTTCTGAATGGGCTTGTCTGGAGTAATCTCCTCCACGTATGCCATAGGAGGTGTTCTAGGTCTCTCGGGCTTCCTGGTTCTCCGAGTGGACGCCAGAGCCAATGCCTTTTCAAATTTCTTCTGCCTTTGCCTATGTGATTCGAAGGCATACCACGTTGCGCCTCTGCGAGGCCTTCCTCGTGCCCTAGGCATGTGGAGGAGCCTGGGTATGTCCGAAATTCCAAGTGGAAGGTTAACCCTGCTCCAGTTCTCCGGTAGCTCTGCGTTCGGCTCTGCAAAATTCGAATGCCTATCATATCTGTCAAGGCAGTTGATAAGAATGAGGATGACGGTGACTGCCCTGACCATTAAGGCTGAGCTCTTAGTGTGATGGTGAGCCATCCTGTTCGCTCGCTCGAGAGGCCTCGTTCGCTGGTAATGGATGCACGGGCTAGTTCCCATTTTAATGGTGAAGGGATGGTGGCCGATGACTAATATTTATGACGCAACCCAGTGTATTTCCGTGTGTCCTGTCTTCGTGACGTGGCACCCGATCTGAGGATTAAAAACTTTATTATTAAAAAAATAACTATTATAAAATTAATTTATTAAGAAAAAATAATTACATTTTTTATTTTTAAAAATAAATAAAAAAAATCTAATTAAATACATTTTGAAATGTCATAAAACCAAATTTTCAAATTCTTAAAATCAACTCATACAAAATTATTATTTTACTATTTAAATTTTATTAAAATAAATTCAAAATGTAGAGAAATAAAACAAAATTAATTCTTCTATAATTTAATATTTAAATTTTATTAAAATAAATTTAAAATATAAATAAATAATACAAAATTATTTTTTTAATAATTTAAATATGGTAAATTTTAGTAAATTACTTCTACTAATGATATCAAAAAATTGCATATTATGGGAGACTCTAAGTTAATAATCTATTCGGTCTTTTGGTATATGTATATGTTCCTATACAATGAAGAGACCGAACCAATGGAGTTCCTACTTTAAATTTAGCACACAATGTTTATAAAGTTGGAAATGGAGTTTTTAGGCCAAAGCTCTTGTTTGCTTGTTTTGTATAAAAACATGTATTGAAGGAAAAATAGAATATGTCTAAAAGGGCATATGCATATATCTATGTACAAGATAATTGTGTTTTGTAAATTTAGAGTTTTTAGGTTCAAGTTCATTTTTGTTTATTTTGTATAAGAACATGTATTGAAGGAAAAATAGAATATGTTTAAAAAGACATATGCACATTCTTATGTACAGAATCACTGCATTTTGAAAGTTTTGTACAAGCTATAGAATTTTGATAAGGAAAAAATGAAAAGAATAAAATACAAGTCTTTTTAAGAATCTTCTTCTTATTAGGTAGAAGTAACATGTATATTCACTCTCATAAATATACAAGATTTTTTTCTAAAATAAAATAATAAAGTTTATATATATATATATATATATATATATATATATATATATAAATATAATGAAAAATAAATAAAATAGTAAAATTTAATAAATTTAAAATGAATTATATAGATTTTTTTAAGATTTTAGTTAAATTTTATTATAAAAAATTATTAAAATTACAATAAAAATATAATTAATTATTGAAATTAAAAAATTTTATTATTAAATTTTTATTTTTTATTATAAAAATAAATTCACTACCAAAAAAACCTTATTATATTTTGATATGCAATTTACCATTTAAGTTATCTGAGTTATTGAAAACACTGTTGTTGAAAATAAAAAATCCAAATCTCATCATGTTAGGACAACTATGGACAACTCTTTGAATGATATTAAAACCTTGATCATAACTTCAACCTCATGTATAAGTTAATTGGAAAAATGATCTTTGTATAACTATTTAGAGGAAGACAAGTAAAAACCACAAGTCTTTGGAATGCTGTGATCCGGCAGACAGATTTGACACGTTTGACGTTTTTATCCAAATAGAATGTCAAATCATTTAAGCACTGACCTAATTACCTAATATTATATAATGTGTCATTTACGCACTTACATAATTTAATATGATTTTAAGATAAACAAATTGTATGAAAATTAATTTCACTTAATTAGTGGATTTGGGAAAACCTAACTGTAAATTTTAGTAGAACCATGCAAACCCATTAGATACTCCCACCGTAATGCGTTTCTCCTGCAAACACAAAGATAATACGTGACGTAGACGTTCCATAAACTTAGGTACTCATCTGGCTACCAGCCCCACAGTAGGTACTTATCTGGCTACCAGCCCCACAGCATTTGGGACTGCAGCATCCAGTGAGACAGGATTGAAGTGGAGCCCAAAGCTCCATGAACGTTTTGTGGAAGCTGTTACTCAACTTGGTGGTGCAGAGAGTGAGTAATTGTTTTGTGGAAGCTGTTACTCAACTTGGTGGTGCAGAGAGTGAGTAATTCGGGACCTTCAAAAGGCTGAAGTTTTAAATCATGAATCCTTGTTTATGAATTCTAATCCAAAATCTGTATTCTTTCTGCACTGTTGCTTGCATCTAGGAGCCACTCCAAAAGGAGTTTTAAAGTTTATGGACTCAGAAGGCTTGACAATTTATCATGTCAAAAGCCACCTCAGAAGGCTGGACTATCAAGGATTAACAATTTTTCAGAAGGGCTGGTTTTAGGGTTAATTTATTTTATCACATTTTTGCAATTGTTTGACTAATAGCTATGTGACTGGTTCTAATTTGATTGTTATTTGACTTGCAGAAGTTTAGGATTGCCAAGTACATTCCAAAGCATGCAGAAGGTAAATTGAAATTCATGTAAGCTCCCTTAACCGCCATCAGCCCATCAGCTCGTTCGACCAACTGGAACCGCCTTAACCGTATTGAACCGCTGCTCCCTTAACTGTATTAAACCGCTGACAGTTCATTTGGAAACCAACCTGAATTGTATGCAATTGACATAGCTTGTTCGGAAACCAACCGGAACCGTTTTCTTGTTGGGAGCTTCTGGAATGGTACCGGAACCGTTTTCTTGTTGGGAGCTTCTGGAATGGTCCATTACTCCATACGGTTATCTACTTAGATATGTGGAACAGTTAACACATAGCTAACAGAGGTTTGATGGAAGCTTGACTATAAAGACTTCTGTTTGGTTCCCAAGTTTGCTTAATTCATTCAATTTCCTTCAGTCTTACACCATCAATCAGAGTGAGCAAAGCTTGGAAGTGTCATAGGGAAAACAAAATTAGTGTGGAACTGGGAAAACTTCTACAGCAATTAGTCAAACGAAAGCAGCATCAAATAACCAAAGGTATGATCCATTTAACATCTAAATTTAGATTCTTTTAAAAAGTTTTTATTCTGCATATTTTAGAATGATTTAAGGCTAACAATTCTTTCTTGTTTTGAAAATTTCTATGTACATTACGAACAATGCTTTGTGATTTGTACAAGCTACACAAAGTAAGGCCTGTATGATGTGATTGAGGTACGCATCTTCATTGCACTTTGCAATGTAAACTTGGCAATTGTTGTTTTTCAGAACATACATGCACTTGAAAAGAAGAGATAAGTTACACAGTAAGCTCTATTCATTTCATCATAGAAATATATTTACAATACAATATTTATCCCAAATTTGGACTGCTGAGTATATGGATTATCTTTAGGTTAAAAATAGGCTAACTCAAAATTAGTTTGGCCCCTCTAAAATTGTCACTCACTTCTAAATTTATTCCTGCTTCGATTTTTAGCAAAGTAGGCTGCCCAAATTAAAAGTGGGCATTAGATCTTTAGCAACCCCCTCAATGACCATTTTATTGACTTTTACACCAAATATCGCTCTAAACTTTTGAAACTTTTTCCCAGGGTGTGCCAGGTTTCGAACCAGAGACCGACACTGCCGACCCTAGGTGATGTTGAGGTCTGTTGTCCACGGAATTGCACGAAAATACAAGGGAATCTTCATAACCCACGCTATTCGATCGCGAGACCTCCCACATAAATTTAGTTTATTGGTAATTATTTTTAGCAAACAAATCTAATCCCAATATGGAGTACATTTTTCTTCAGTGACGGATGCCAAATGGATCCGTGAGTAGGAGGAAGGCCAAAGGGATAGAAAGGCGCCTAAGAAGACAGAAGCATAAAAATAAAACAAGGTTTTTAATGGAATCCAATCCGGAAAGGACAATGAGTGTAAAGAGCAAAGTGAGGGTGAAGAGCAAAATGACAAGGAAACAAGAAGGTACCTTAACATTGTTGAAGTGTTTTGATGGATTTTTGATAGATAGGATTTGGAGAGTTTTCTTTACTGGTTTAAATTATGTTCCAGAAGTCCAATTGCAATTTAATATTTTTTCCAGGTCCAATTTTACCAGATAATAATCTTGTGTTTCTTGTACTGATATTGTATTGGTTGTATATTGTATAAAAAAAATGTTGTTAGTGCATAGTTGATTAAGAACATTCAATCTTCTTAAATCTTAACATGGATGAGTGTACATGGAATGTATGATCAAAATCAAATTTGCATTTGCCAATTCCAGGTCTATAAAAAAGATTCATAATTATAATCACAAGTAATCCATTCAAAGAAATAGTAAATTTGCATGATCAAAATCAAATTTGCATTTGGCAATTCCAGGTCTATAAAAAAAAAAGTTCATAATTCATAATTATAATCACAAGTAATCCATTCAAAGAAGAAGAAATAGATATAGGTCGCTTCCCTGACCCAAGATTCGTATGCAGGGCGGTTGATCTTCAAATCCAGACGCATAAGCAGGCGTAAAGCAGAGAGAGGTTCGAAGCTATATTCGATCAAAGCATGTACAGTTTAATATTTTTTCCCTTTTATCAACATATCCTAATATATATGGATTTCACAAAAACCAAGTAATACATCACATATATAGCCCTTATACAAGTCTCATCATAATTTTGAAATCCAGAATCCAAATAGAGTATTTTCCATACTAAAACCAGAAAGATACAAGTCTCATCATATTTCTGAAATCCAAATAAAATATTCCCAATACTAAAACCAGAAAGATAAGTAGATTATAAATTGTATCACTGGAAATATATCCCACAACCAAAAAAACTTCATAAATACCAATAGTAACCTAGAATAACTTATATATCCCTTCATTTAATATGTAAACATCATTAATGACACAAATTTGAACTTAAAGAAATGATGAATGATCAAATTTAGAAATTTGACCATCCACTTCTTCCCAAACATGCCAAAGACCAACAACTTGCAATAACTCAACATTGGACAATCCATTCATCAACATGTTCCTTTACCTATAAACATTAAACATGATGAAAATATATGTGATTAAAATTAGAAGAATATATTAATCGAAATCTCATAAAAAAATATGCCTCGGAAAGCAAAGAATATAGACCCCTCATCCAATTAATAACCACATGAGAATCTCAAAATATTTGAATTTTTTTCACTCCCACATGAGAATCTTAAAATAACTGAATTTATTTCACTCCTCTTTTAATGGAAAGAAGTAGAACTAACTTCATACCCATAATAGCTACATAACTATTGACGCCCCTATCTAAACCTACTTTAAAATTGATCACATGTGACTCTCTTAGATATAAAACACCATTAGGTCCACTAACTTGAGGGTGTCCATGAGAAGTCCCATCAAAACATGCCCAGGCACTTGATGTATCGATCACCTCCTCAATCACAGCTTGCTCGAAACTATTAAGAATACTCAAGCCTTGTGAAGAACACTTCTCACTTAAGAGCCCCAGGTAATGATAATTGGTAAGGCTTTAAATCTTTTGGCATTTGAATTTTCACACCATCTCTTGAGACATTCTTCAATTAGCTCACCTCTGCATACCTCTATAATCCCAATGAAGAATTCTACCTCTCTCCATACCTGAATAGCAAAAGGGAAAAATATTAATATATGAACAATGGTCTTCTCTACTTCCTTACATAAAGAACACATTCTTGGTCCAAATATATTTCTCTTTTGTAAGTTATCCCATGCTAGTACCTTGTCTCCTAATGCCAACCACATGAATATCCTCACCTTAAGAGGAGATTGAAGCTTCCAAATGTTCTTGAATCACCATTCTGGATTTACCCTAAGGTCATCCTCACAAAGAATTTACATCCCAGCTTGGGAGTGTAATTGTAACATCCCCAGTTTTAGTCCCCGCAAATTAGAATGTAATTGTATAAATGTGGTTTAGGCTTGTGAGCTGATATGTTTGGGGTGAAGAGCCCATATTTATTAAGATGGTCGAGGGCTGATTTGTGTAGTATGCACATCAAAATCATCAACAAAAATAACAATTGTCGGCTGCGATATGAGAGGGATGGTAACAAAGGGGGGCTATAATTCCACAAGAGAGGGGGATAAAGGGGGATCCAAGGGGAAACCCATGTTATTATCTTAAGTTAATGTATATTTACCTTCTAATTTTCCTCTTGAGTGTATGAGAGATTGATCATTGAATTCATGTAAGAGGGTGGGTGTGAGAAGTCACATCCCATAGTTATTGGGAGAATGGGGCTGAAGTACAATCAACATTGGGGAGTGTGAGAGTCATCTTGCTTGGGAAAAAAAAGGAAATTCGTATGGGAAAATAAGAGAGTTTTGACATGTTTTTTCGGTAGGAAGAGGGGATTGAGTGTTGAAAAGAGCTCCAACCATGTTTTTCTTGATGGAAGCCATTATTGGGCTATGTATATGTTGGAAATGTGGCATGTGTGCCTGTAAAAATGAGTTGTGTGCCTGTGGAGTATTTGTCTATTGAGGAAATGGCTCCAGAGCCTTGTGAAAGGATGTTGTGAGTACTCCTGGAGCAGTTGGGAGATTCTTGGTCAATCGGGTGTATTGGATCCCTGGAGGGAAGTGGGAAGACCCGAGGGACTATGTGCAGTGAAGGGGGATCCCATTCCTTGGGTTGTGCAGGTTGCAGAGAAGAGAGAAGAGCCTGGGTTTTTTAGGTTGTTGATTGTGGAGAGTGAAAAACCAAGAGGGCCAGACCTCCTTGTGGACTCATAGCCTCAGCTCGATGTGGCTTTTTGTTGAGATAAAATGAACAACAAGCCTATGGATGGGAGGAACATCCTTCATACGCAACCAATTGGTTATTTTATAAACAGATAAGTTTTATGTTATGTTCATGATTTTATTTCCGTTGTGTATGTGTTTTATTGAATGTTGTGTGTGTTTGTTGTTTTGCTAGAACATTTGCATTTATTCTTTAAAATATGTTGTTAGATGCATGTTAAATTATGGGCCTATTGCTCCTTGGTTTATTTTATATGTATGGGGTATTTTTTAATTTTATTTTAGCACACAGGTATGTTACAGTAATAAGCTCCAACTAAATTATTTGACCAAGTCAATTCATCCTCATCTTCTTTTATTCGAATATGACTAAATCTTAGTGAGGAAATATATATATCTCATATAATAACATCCTCATCATTTAAACCAATATCCTCCGCTAATTTCCATTCATATCTCCAAATTGTTTTCATTTTAGGATCGACCAATTGAATAAGATTATAATAACCTTTTTCATGAAGATAATTTACCAAATTTTTGGGAAGCTTGAAGTTAGCATCACAACCAACCCATGAATCACCCCCCAGTCTAACTTGGTTTCCTCTACCACTTTCCTAACCAACCATCTACTAGTCACAGGGAAAGCCATGATAATCACTTTCCATGTGAAGGAACCATTGTGGAAATATTTTGACAACTTCCTAATCCATTCATCAACACTATCAAGCTCAATGCATTTTTTAGTAGTGACTTGATACCAAATATCTTCACTAATAATAAACCTACAACCACACTTAATTGCCAAATATTTGGAAAATTGATGAATGCTTTTAATTCCCTAACCACCATAATAATTAGGCAATGCAATTTTCTTCCAAACCCATGATATACTTTGTTTCTCCTTGTCACCTAACCATATAAATATGAAACAGATCCTCTTGATTCTTTCAAGAACTCCTTTGGGAATATTAGCAAGAGACATCCAA
This sequence comes from Picea abies, assembly GCA_900067695.1. NCBI lineage: Eukaryota > Viridiplantae > Streptophyta > Pinopsida > Pinales > Pinaceae > Picea > Picea abies. Next base: position 8,100 of record CBVK0100576349.1, on the reverse strand, counting down.
TATACCGAGATTGCCTCCGATATCATCTTGCCTAATATCAACCTACACCCCCCAACCCTTGAATTCCATTTACGACACCACATAGTTATCCTTTTAATATTTATCTACCTTAACCACCAACCAATCTCAATCCCTCTTAAGATAATCATTGGGTTTTAAATAAAACCCCAAAATATTTCAAACCATTCTATAGTTGGGGTGTTGGAAGGAAAACAATTGAGACAAATATATAACATTCCCTTAATCGATACTTGAAAATGACATTTTTAACTCACCCACATTGCTCACCATACTTGTAATTGTGCAATATAAATCAAGTATTTCCTTCAACTTCAAATCATCCCTTTGGATCTATCACAAAAAAGAAGGATGCCATCCATAGACAAAAGATAAAATAAAGTAAGGAGCCCCCAATCTTTGTTTCCTTAAATGAGCTAGCTCTCTTTGCCTCCTGTAAGTCCTGACTCAATCCTTTGGCCACAATTAGAAAAAGTAGAGGAGAAAGAGGACACATGGTCTCAATACCTTCCCATGCCTAAACAAAATAGTTGCAAAACCATTAATAAAGATAAAAAAAGACACATATGTCACATGTGACACAACTCATCACCCAATTAACAAAAGGTACACAAAACCCAATAAGAATTAACATCATCCTTATGCATAACCAACTAGCCCTATTATGAACTTTGGACAGATCCACTTTAACCATAATTGCTTGAAACCTCTCAGTCTTAATAGAGTGTGTTCCTTCTTGAGCTACACCTATGGATTCATGAATCTATCTTCCTTAGAGAAAACGAAACCGTTCATTAGAGATAAACCTTGATAGCAAGATATTAACTCTCCTAGTAATGATTTTTGCCACAATTTTATGAATTCAATTGCATAAGGATATAGGACTGAATTCCTCAAATGATGAAGAATCATCATATTTAGAGATAATTCCAATGAAAGTGGAATTGAAGGAATCCATCATTTTTCTAGAAGCCTTAACTCTTTAATCACCCTCAATAAGTCACCTTCAATAGTCTCAGAAAATTCCCATAAAAACTCCACATGCCATCCATTAGGACTTGGACTTTAGTCCTTTTGGAATGGATGGAGGACAATTTCTAGTTCCTCTTTGGAAACTTCTAGTGTTCAACTCCAACACGAGCAATATCCTCATAATTAGAAACCACATTTCTATCTGGACTTGTTATCTTCTAGATAATATTTACATTCTTTCTATGAACTACAAATTGATGGAAGAACTTAAATTTCTCATCACCCTTCTTGAGCTAATGAGCCTTGCTTTTCAATCTCTAGGCAACTTCTTTATTAGAATTTTCCTTATCATTTTTTCCAATTGTTGAACCCTATTTTTATGCATTTGATCTATATGACTAGCCATCTCTAGATTAAGTAGACACTCTAATTCAGATTCACGAGACACTAATTCTTGATCATCCTTTATCTTTTTATCACACAAGCACTTAATAATACCTACTTGATATTCTTTAATTTTTCTTCAATTTGGAGAGCAATTGAAATATTAGAATAACCGTCAAAAGGATTACATATTCATTTACCACCACAAAATACACATCCTTCGACTAGTTTTGATTAAACTTGAAGGGGCTTGGAGGCATTCTCCCCATAACTGCTAACTCAAGTATGATATGGAAATGATTTGACTCCCCATTGTTTCACCTCACCCGATTTGATATCAAGCCTTTAGATAAGAGGAACCTATACAATATTTTAGCTATTGTATCTCTATCCACTCTCTTATTTCTCTTGGTAGACATCAACTTATTTGGAACTACATCAAATAGACCAACCTCCTACAATCTCCTAATGAAAAAATCAGATAATGTATCCACCTAATCCAAAGCCCCCTAAATTTCAACATAACCCGGGGAAATATTGAGATCCACTGCCCTCCACAATTATGTTCTCCTACTTAAAGGAAGACATATTGAGTATCCTTTCCCAATAGGGGACTTTCTCAAAGTATGGACCATAAATATTTAATATTGTGAATTAGTTATCCAAATTAATAGAGGATAAGGAAAATCCCAAGTCCAAATCAAAGGACCAAGAGTTAGCAAAAGACAACAACCTTTTCTTCTACTCGAAAATAAACCCACCTAATCGACCCCTAGCATCAACAAATATAAACTCCCAACCCCCACACAGTTTTTCTAGAACCAATTTATAACTCTCACTCATAGTCTCCTATAGAAGTAACGAATCATGATTATATACTTCAGTCATCCTCTTCATGGCAAGTTTTCTCTAGAGGTTGACAATGCCCCTACAATTATAATGAAGGTGAATCATTAAAACTTTATCTATCCCGTCAAAACAACTAGATGCATGGCTCCTCTCATTGGATTCAAAACCATAAGAGGGATCCACAATGCAAACCCCACCCTTCCCCTTTGGAGATTCCAAATCCTTATTCACAATATGATCCCCCCCATGATAGGAGTTCAAAACCAGACAAACCCACACGACAATCCTCTAAAGAGAAACCATCCCCATAAAAAACCAATATAAAAGGAACATGAAATTGCAAGGGGATAAGGTCTTTAATAGACTTACCAGTTGTTGAAAAGTCATCTTAGGTACTCCAATCTCCACCCTAGTTCCCAAAGCCATATTGGGACCCACATTATTGTGACACACCTTCTTATGAATGTTCTCCTAATGAAAAAAATCCTTATTTAGCACTCTCATACCTCAGACACTTGGTCGACTTGAACCCCAATCCTTCCCAACCAAATTTTCCTTTCGAATACATTTTACAAAACAAATTTTCACAGTCTTGGGCTACATGCTAATAACAAGGACACCTAATATATCTGAAAGGAACCCTCAAATAATCCAACATTTAAGTGAAAGAATAAGATCCCTTATTTAATGTCATTTCCCTTGCTAACCCTTCTCTAAGATCAATCCCAATCAATATCTTAGCAATTGACATAATACCATAGTTTAAGAAGCTCATATAAACATCCAAAAAGGTAGTAGGTCATTCCCTATCTCTTTAAATACTCCCAAAGACCAAAAATCCAAGGGTGGATTAGGGAATTTAACCCAGATAAGAGTGATTTCTAACCATTCCAACCAATAATAAAAAAACAATGACCATGGATTTAAAAATAAGAGGAGTTGTATTCCATTTCAATATACATGCCACAATATTTTTCAAATCCTCAACATTCTTAAATAAGAAAGCCAATCATTGGTAGGAAAATATATAAACTTTTGAAACATACCTTATCAATTGAGCCCATTCTTTCTAAAGCCACCCCTCGAAGATGTCTCTCCCACCTTTTGACCATGGAACCTACCCACTAGAGAATAAGCCACTGACTCCACCACCTCATGAATTTCATTATCATTAATAAGAACCAGCTTCAAAGGAGAAGTTATTTGTTTAACACACATATTATTCCTTTTTCTATTGGATTCCCTTCCATAATCTCCACCCCACAACTTTAGCCCTACCACAAATTCCCCTTTATTTGGTTAAATACCTTGCAACAACACCCCCTCCCAACTTCTAATAACCTCACCAATATAGTCAATTGACACCAATCGATCATTTACCTCCCTCAAACCATAAGAATTCTCCTCTAGGCCCTTCGACAACCCTTAGAGACATTCACAACCCCACTTGCATTAGTATTTCCACTGGTCACTTCACCAACAGGGAAAGATGAGTCACTATATTATCCCAGAGTCCTAACCCCTCATATATTCTCAACCCTTCAATCACTTGAGGCTCATTCAAAGCTATAACGATGCTTTAACCTACCCCATCATAACTAAATTTGAGGCTAAGAATACCTACTTCCACAATCTCCTTTGGGAGAGAAAATCCATGTAAAGAAGAATGTCCAATAAAATACCCAACCCCACTACTGGCCTCCTCATTCTCCTTCAATGTTCGAATACCAACACAAATAGGACTACCATGCAATCCCGAGGAAACCAAAGGAGCATTATTTTCTCCTATATAGTGGAATGAATCTAGATTTGATGTTGAAGTAGTCATATCAATAGTCCCCGTACCCAAAGTAATACCACTGCCAACCACCTCATACTCATGGGGCACTCTAGGCTTAAAATCATTCTCATTTTTTGAAAACTACAATAACTTATCTCCACCATCCTTAATGCCATATCTATCCAAGGTGGAGTGGCTCAACAAGTGTACCTTACTACCCCTTGTATTGTCCAACCCTAGCTCAACCCTACGGCGACCATTAACCAATAAACTAGAACCAATCCTATCACCTCCAGATAAGTGAACAAACTTCTCAATAGCCCCACCATCCACCGAACACAAATCACCTTGAATAAGAGACACAAAAAATTCATTTTCACACCAAGGATCAATTGAATAATCCACCTTGTCCTTTTAATAATCCATAGTTCGAAACTCACCTTACTTGAGTGTTGAGATGATCCTCCATGGTCATCTTCATCTTCCATGACATAGCTAAGTTATAATATTAATATTCACTTAGATAACAAAGTGTTATTAAAACTATAAATAATTTTTTTATTAATTACAAGTGAAGCAAGTGGAAGTAAGTTATACTAGTAATTAGAAAACTTGTTTAAGGGTAGTAGGAGCTGTTAGTGATTATTTTTGTCTTAGGCGCAAAAGCACCCGGGTCTACAGGTTGCTCAGGAAGTGCCCAAGCGCAGTGCGGGAGAATCCCTGTTTTTCTGGTAGCAAGGCAAGCGAGTGGGAAAAATAGCGTTGGCAGCATCCAAGATCTATTTACAAAGCAGATCGACGGTCATCGGGTTTTCGGAGCTACCGAGTTTCCCAAGGTTTAGTGCAAGAGGGAGCACCAATAGTTCAAATCAGATTTGGGTCGTCCGATCCAACCAGGACAGGTGGCAGCCTGTCGGCATATCGGGTATCGGGAGTCAGGAAGCTCTCCGTCCATTGCACTTGAAAGTGCCGATCAGCGAAACTCCGAAGCTCCCTTCGAACTAAGCCCAGGATCTCAGCACCAGGTCATATCAAGCGAGCAGGTGAAGGGGGGACAACCCCTTTATAATAGCAAATACTATCTGGGCTATCCATCTGAAGGACGCGCGACACGCATCCACGTCATGACGACATTCGGGAATTTGAGCGGTAAGCACTCCTCGCCATTTTACATTTCGAAACACCGAACCCCGATAGCGCCGAAACTCGGGTCCACAGTATTATCGAGTTAGTTTAGAGCCGTCAAATCAGTGGGGAACACGTGGCGACCGTTAGGCCCTCCTGGCATTTCGCCCATCGTGACTTTAAAGGAGAAAAATCCTAATCCTTTCTCATCCGCGAACCCCGAAACGCCAAAAGCACTCTGACAGAGAGGTCAAAGGCGCCTAATTAAGATTCAAGAGAGGGGGCATTGTGTTCTCTAGGCACTGATTCATGTGATCTAAATCCTGATGCCAGCTTGAGGATAAATGAAGAAGAGATAAGGTGGTTGAAGCCTAGCTTCACTCATTAATTACAGGGAATGGACGTCCCGGCTGAAGGTCCACCCGAGATGGTCCTCCATACTGATTCTTTCCATGGAAGCTGCGCTGAGTCTCCAACTTGCCAGGGAAGCCCGCACACGCCAATTCAACATTTAAGGGCTCAGCTACCCCCCTGGCATGAGCCATGAAGAATTAAGGTAGCGTATAACAGTAGAATGCAGGCCAGATGTGATTGAGGAGATGCCTCTGTTGGGCGAAATGGGGAAGAGCATATGTAGGCATTTTGGCCATTTTTTGTAAGGATCGATGGTTGAGCAAAGCTCCCGATTGTAAAGTTTTGATGAAGCGCTGGTCGCTCTGGTTAATGTATAAGACATTTGAGACTTCTTACTTTATGGATGTCAGCTTCTTTTCCATCTCTTTGTATACTGTGTTAGAACAACTCGGAATTGGAGGATCCAGTTGAGTTGTGGCTGTTATAGGATGATGTAGGTTGGATCACTATAATAGTCACATTGTTTCTAATCATTTCTTGTGATGTTCTCAACGCTGAAACGACTTGGAATTGAAGGATTCAGTCGAGTCACCCCTCAGCTCCTTGAAGCTCTGGACCAAGAGGATCTTGGCTTCCAAGTTTTTCATCCTCAAGCTTCCGAAGGCCTGTTGCCTGAGGCAGTCTTCCTCGCCCTTCTAACAAGTCTTCCTTCTACCACCCTTAAATCAATTTATTGACAGAAGTTGGATCAAGACCTCCCTTGTTTTCTACATACCAGGCCTAGTTTCCTGAGTTAAAACTATATTTTCTCGAGTCTTTACCCGTCTGATCACCCCATTAAACTAATCGTGACATAAAACTAATGGGCGTTGGGCTTTGCTTCTGCAAGCAATCCAGGAGTGACTTCTGACGCTAACAGGAGCAAGGGGTTATTTTTGAGCTTGATGGAAAGAAAGAAATTGACTTTGCTTGGGGATTAAGGATTGCATCCAATAATGAGGCACATGCACATGCATTCTTTCAAGGCATATCCATCCAAAGGGATACATGTGTTTCTCATGTATTGATAACAAGGGAATCTTCAATCATTATCATATCATTCTATTATCAAACCTCTTTGAACAACTTCATAGTCTCATGCCTCACCTAGAGGGTGGATGCTACGTGTTGTCATTTTGAATCAATCTCTTTTTAGCAAGTTTTAAGAGTACAAAATAGAGTCTAATTACCATGCCAACGTTGGCGCATCAATGTTGGAAGGAGTAACAAGATTTGCATGGCAGCCTAGTCCCTTCCAGATAAGATCTGTATCTTCTGTTTGCAATAACGGGTTCAAGTTCTGGCCTACATAATATAACGCAATTTCTGTAAAACCAAGATTTGTCCTTTTTTGGACCATTTTCACAAACTGTGTTTCCGTTTCACATGTGGAATTCTCATAAGTTAATAAATATTATAGAAATTCTATCACCACCATCTTTCTTGTTAATAAGACTATAAATTCCAGACATATCCAATGGCGAAACAAAGGCTAGGCATTGTAAGCAACCAACACGTTGAGTCTTTGGTCATCAATATCATTGAAGTTGGGATTGTTGTTCTCATCCCATCTGAGAGTTCTCATTCTTTTTCAAATTCGTGTCTGTCGTTGGATCGAATCTAGTGGAGGAAAATATTTACAAAGGGTTTGTCTGCAAAATAAAGACAAGATACATTCATTCAAATCATACAGGAAGATAGATTGTTGGATTACTGAGAGGGGGAGTGAATCAGTAATAGCGTAATTATAATCATTTTTCTTCAATTGTTATATCAATGTAGAATTATTATCCAATAATGAGCAGTAAGAAATAAACAATCACATACATACACAATACACCAGTGTTTTACGTGGAAACCCAAATCGGGAGAAAACCACATAATGCTTTTTCTTATATGTCTTGAAGAATTACATTCATTGGAAGCACCAACTTCCTTTGTTTTCCAGCTACAACTGGAAGGAGGCTCCAACCCTCTAGATTCTCAGGCTACAATCTGAGGGAAGATCCAACTCCCCAATTCTCTAGCTACAACTAGAAGGAGGTTACAACCCCCTATGTTCTCCGGCTACAATCGAAAGGTGGCTACAACCACCTGTCCTTGCCTCGTCCTGCCACCTTGAAGTAGAAGTAGAATGATGGAACCACTGTCAACCTGCCACTATGAGATATACCACTGTAAACCTGTACCAATAAACCTGAACCATGTATCAAACATGCATCAACCTGTACCTCAACTTGTAATGAACCTGTACCATAAACAAGTGCATCAATCATGCACCAACCTGTACCAAATAACTTGTAATCAACCTGTACCATAAACAAGTGCATCCAACCATGTACCAAGTATGTACCAATCATGTGTCAACTACTCATAACCTATGACTCATCAATATGTCTAACATCATCAACTATACACCTCATGTATGTGCCAACTCATCAACTACTTGTCTCAATCATGTACTCAACATGTACCTCAACCAAAAGCCCTCATCAATTTCATCATCCAAATTTGATTTGTAGCTTTGTAATAGACCTGGTGTATATGATCACATTCTTGCAAACCTTCCTTAACTTTAA
>CBVK0100576307.1:0-12884 GCA_900067695.1 Picea abies | reverse complement strand
TTAATTAGTGGAGAACTAATTATCCCTAATGAGGATTAAATAAATAAATAATGAGGATCAATACTTTAAGAAAATATTGATTAAGTAACTTAATTTATTTATAGGAAATGGAAAAATGTCAAACTCTAGTCGACCAAGCTTTTGTACCCTATGGTGATGTGGCACGTTGCGGTGGGTCCACATGTCAAGTGGATATTGAGCCATATGTCACATCAGGAGACAGGTGTACAATGGTAGTAGTGACCAAGGTGGAAAGAGACAATTCAATCTCAGTCGTAGATCCTTGCAGGTCCCACATAAGCTAAGTGTAGTTGGAGTAAGAGAGGTCCCACATAAGCTAAGTGTAGTTGGAGTAAGAGAAGGGTCATTAACTTTCGTGCAAGTTGGAGACTCCGAAGTAATCAAAGACATTGATGTTCCAACCTCGAGGGATGATGGATTTATAGGTTAGATCCGTTGGAGTGTGTGTAGTTAGAGAGAGTCCATCGGAACATATTAAGTGTTGGAAGTATGCTAACCTCGATTGGAGGACTCTGCTAAAGAAACAAGTCTCCAAACTAGCAGACGAGGGAGTCAAGTGGGTTAAGTGGAAGATGCTATGTTAGTGCCATGTAGGATGGCATGAGTGATGGGGAACAATGTGGCACTAAGATGGAATTCATGAAGGAAAGTACAAAAAAATTGGGAGATTGTAACTTCTGATCTAAATCTTAGCTTTGAACATGGTTATAGTCGTTGGAAAGCTCTTGATGAGCATAAGATGAGTGTAGCCTCTAGAAGAGGCTTTGAGATGATTGATGAAAATAAAAAAATTTAATACCCCATCCCTTAAAAAGGTACTTAGCAGGTTGGGTGTGTTACAGAGTGGTATCAGAGCAGACAACAACACTAAGCCTGGATGGGCCAGAAATCAGTCCTAGAACTGGTGTAACAAGGTCAAGACAAACCTATAAGAAAGAGTTCCTCTTCATTGGGAAAAGTTTATCTATTATCTACACAAGCTCCTTGATTGGAATTTCATTTTGGAATTTCTTACAAAAAAAAACATGTTGATTTGCAGTAGGAGGAGCATATTGTTTCTTTATGATAGCTACTCCTACAAGAGTGGAAACTTGCTGACAAGCACTAATGGTTGAACCTGAGTGCGAACGAATGAAAATGGAGTCATGTTAAGGGTTTCTTAATCCCAAAATATGGATGAACTAGTGGTTGTAATGATTCCTCTAAGAATGGGTAGTTGAAGCCTCTGACATTTATGATGGTTGTTTATATGAGGGCTAAGACCCTTTTGGGAAATTTCCTTATGGTTTAAATAATTGAACATGAAGTGATATAATCCTTGGAAGTAATAAATTTTGTATTTAATAAAGGAGACTAATCCCTCTATGTATAACCCCTCATGACTAGGGGACTGATGGGAAATTATAAGGTCAATTTACTTGACCTATAATTAATGAAAATTGTTGCTAGAATAAACCAACTAAGCAAATAAAAAGGAGTCCTTTGGGTTGCTACTAGTCCTCCTAGAAGAGGTAAAGTGATATGAGAGCATGAACCAACTTATGAGCTCGTGGATATACTAAAGAGAGTGTATATACCTATTGACCTAAATTTTTGTCTATGCAAGTGAATGCAAAAGGAAAATAGTTGGAATATGTCTGGACTGTAGGCATGGGTAAAATGTTTGGTGCACGAGGATATGTTGAAATGCATATGGCAAAGACTGAGCATGCATATAGACTTATTATGGTCTGTTATTGGATGTAAAATATGGCGATGTCATAGATCATATGGTTAACAATGATCTAATTATAGTAGCATAAGTAAAATGTTGATGATATTGATGGCATGTTACCTTATGAGGATAAGGTAGAATGGTTAATGAAATGTTGACCCTGAATGTGGTAAAGGAAGTGATGGGGCATTTCTATATGACCAATGGGTCAGACTGACATCTAGAGGTGGATGGTATCCATATAGGTATGGCTTGGTATGCTCAAGTAGCAGTGAGAGGGAATATAGAATATGATCCCCTTGATAAAAATATTTGTTTACCAAGAATGTTTTGAGGCATGAAGAGAAGCTAGATTGGTTGTCTTTTTGCCTTGGTCACTATTGAAATTACCCAAATTGTGTTTATGGTTTGTGGAATATTTTTATAATAGTTGAGGCAAGAGTGTTTTCTTGTTGGTTGTTGTCATGTAGAAAGGGAAACATAATTATGAATATATCTGTAAGACTTTCCATTTGAATGACTGTAAGATCTTGACATACAGGAAAACATAGTGTTGATTAGTCCTATGAGACTATCATAAGAATGGTTGTAATAAATATGTGAGGAAGGATATAGAAGTTTAAAATGTCAACATGTGTGAATGACATGGAAAGAGGTGCAAGCAATGAACTTGCATGTTGAATATTTATCTAAGTTTGTATATGCTTGAGTGCATGGATTAAATGCGTTATAAATTTTTCTAGTATGAAGACCAAATAGATATGAATTAATGATATAAAAATGTGCAAGTGATGCACATGTGCGATGTGTGAGTATATGCATACTAAAAGCATGATATGACTTCCTGAATAAGTGAAATGTAAGGAAAGAATTGCACTTGATAGGATTGAATAAATTCCATGGATGGATGGATGACTCTATTATGAAGAGTCATGACTGTTTTTTTTTAATAATAGATTGAGGAGAATGTGTTCCATTTCCTCAGGAAAAACTAGTATAAATTGACGAAATAGTAAATGAGCAGAGATGCTCTGTTGTCATGATAAAAGGGAACATGATTAGGTGTTTAAATACTGCATGTAAATGATTGTGAACAATCATGAACAAATTAATTTTCAAATAGACATGGAAATGAAATTATAAAGTGTGCCTATGGTAGACACACACACTGCATGATAAAGCATGTGATCAAAGCATAGTGTGAATTTCAGTTGATGGATAAATGTGCATGTGTGAATGAAAAATATGAATGCATAATAGAGATGCACGCTAATAATTCCTTATGGAATATTGGGTAAGAATCTGAAATGACAAGTCTGAGGCTGAATCGAGGTTGCTGTCATTTCATATAGTGATGGATATGCAATAAGGAAGTTGCATGATAAGACAGTTCCATGTGGAAGAAATGTGTGAGGACTCTATCAAGAGAACAAAGTCACAATCTTAACGAATGTTGGAAAATTAGAGAATAGACTACAAATTATATTTGTACAAGAACCTTGGATTACATTTTAAAATATCATTCATGAGTAAAAGATATGAAAATGAATGTTGACCAACCTCATTTTCTCTTTGGTGAATGTGCATAATGCACTAGTTCTTAATTGGTGGGAAAAATCTTGTTGCTTTGGAATGTTGAATTATCCAGGGAAGTCAAGATGAAGCTTAGATGAAACTGCTGAAGGAATAGAGAAAGGAAATCCCAAGAGGGAAAATTTTCTTAAGCAGAGGAGGAGGAAAGGAGAAACATTTTCCTTGCTAAAAAAAACTCTAATTTTCTTAACAAGTTTATAACCCTAAAAAAGGAACAACTATGAAAGCAAAGGAAAATAAACCAATAAGTATGTTTAAATGAATAGTCTTGGTTGAGCATGTTAAGTAAAGGTAGTGAGAACTTGGGAATAACTCAATTGAACTGAAATTTCTAGACTGTGTAGGAGGAGTTGGAAAAGAGGGAAGAGTCCCTTAACCGTTTTCCTTGTTGTTTATTGTGTTTATCTAGGATGAGAAACTAATATGTTGATGGTTGTAGGATACCCAAAAACTGAATTATTTTTATGGTTTCTTTAGTGAGCACATTGAGGAGTAATGTAATGAAGTACATGTAGATATGCTAGGACATATATGATAATGCTTACTGTTTTAGATGTTATGTACATGCATTTTTATTTAACATGACAAACTAATATGTTTGTGATTGTGATGATGCTTGTTAAGTATAGGAATAGATTGGAGTTGTTGAAGAAGGACAACTGCCAATGGTTGAAAACCTCAGGAAAAGGATAAATGCAAGAGGGATGATGTTGAAAGATTATTGAAGGGAATTTGAGAGTCCCCAAGAAGCACCACTAATGAGATTATATCAGAGAGGGTGCTGGAAGTCAGAACATGTATAAAATATTTCATGCTCATGTGACATGGGAATTGAAGGGATTAGGTACGAATCCCCTCTAAAGTATTTTATTTTCTTAATGATATGAAAATAATTGTGAGAAGTTGTTGTATGCCATTGATACCCAAGAAAGGTAAGATTCGAGAAAGAATAATCTGAATAATAGAAAGAGGAAATCTCTGCTAGTAAACGATGATTAAAATCCTTGCAAGAAATCTCATGAACCAATAGTGTCTTGGGTACATTGACCAATCAAGAGTGATTGAGAACAAAAGTGCTCATAAGAAGCACATTGAAATTGAATGCATTGAGGAAATGTATGTTTGCATGAGAGGGAATGCAATGGAATACCCATTATGGAAGGAGGACCTTCCAATACTCTATCATAATTGAAGAATGGTAAAGAGAGGAATTGGGTGGCCATAGATGTTTGCACCCTTGTTATTAGTGAAGAAAGAATGCTTGAAGCTATTCATATGAAATTTCAATTTCATATCATGGTGTGTTGATTTGAGGTTATGGTCAGCTTATGTCAGGATGAATAGTCCTACTGTAACAATGAATGTGGATAGATGATCCTTGTGGTGAGAGGTTGGATCAGTTCCAACACACCATGGAAAGAGTGCCTGACATGAAATTTGGTAATCCAAGATCAATGCAAGGGTGCATTGTATGTCAATGTGGCCATGAATGATGACACATTGGATTAAATTCATTTAATAGTTGATTTCTTGAAAAAAATAAAATAAAAACTTGGTATGCTAAAATGATGCATGTGTAGGGAAATGGTAAATCCTTTTATTTTATGTCACTGAATGGTTAAATATAATTTGATTTTAAGTATGTACAATTATGAAATTGTTTGTGAGTCACTTCAAGTGTGCAATGAAAGTATAATGTGCATGAGAATCAATAATGGTTTGGTTGTGTGAGTATTGAAATTGTAGGAAAGAAGGGTCTTGGATAAGGCAGTGTTGTAAGCCCATAAGGAAAACCAATGTTTGTTGAGCCAAACAATTATGAGAAGGAAGATCTCATACTTGTGAATCTGGTTATGTGTGGAATGGATTTGAAAATAAAAATGTGGAATAAAAAATCTATAGGTAACATATTTGAATTTTTTGATAAATTAATGATAGTATCTCATGGTTACTATATGTTTGTGGTACAAATAAGATGATAGATTTTTCCTGAAGGGATAGATGATGGATGTCAAGATGGACAACATGGAAAAAGGCTATTGTTGTGACATGAGAACCCTGTGATAAGTCATGATAACCATATAAGATGTTGTGTTGTGGAAACATGGGCCGAAGGGATGCTTCAACAGAGAAAGTTAGAGGGGCAACTCGACTGTAAGACTCAGTGAAGTATCAAAAATCTTATTGTGCAAGAAATCCTTGGCAAGGAAATATGGATGGCCCAAGGGACTATATAACAGAGAAGGGGATGCATGCACCTGGGCCTAGAGGGTGAGTGACCGCAAGGGAGATAAGACTTCAATAATTCTTGTAAATTATTGGTTGGGATCATGGACATAATGGGTATGTTAAGGGAACAATGTGCCAAGTTAGTAAGACAATTGATTGGATGTGGATCTATGAAATTGCATAGATAAGTATTGTGTTGATATGAATATTTCCTCTTAAGTTTTGAACAACAATAAAGTGTTTTTGCATGAATTTTAATTAATATGCTTTTTGTTTGAAATTATTGTAGGTATGTGACAAAGGCCAAGAGTCTAGGAAAGGACCAGACCAAGAAAAGGAAAACCTTGCTAAAGTAGTTGAAAGATGGGGGTATGACTGGTGTTGCTAAGATGCAAAGAACACCGAGGATGGTTTTACTTTAAGGGAGAGGGGATTGTAACATCCATGTTTCCCCCAACTTGTAAATATAATTATATTCCTGCTAGTAGACAATGGAAAAATTTGTAATGTGTGGATTTTGGGGAAATATTGAATCTTTGCTAAACAAGGTAATGTGAATATTTATGTTGTTAATGTACAAAGGAAAATGTTGAGTAATTGATGAAGGTGTTTCCTATAAAAATTATGATGTCATTAGAGGGAATGGTGAGGGGAACCATGAGTGGATGAGATGACCATTTCCGGGAAATACTCTGTTGAATTAAAAATGTTCAAACCCAAAATTGTCCTCTACCCCCAAAAAATTTAATTACTAGTCAAGCTGGTGGTTGGTTGGTCCTCCTTGGAAATCAATGAGAGTATGGGAATAGTACCCATCTGGAAGTTTTTGATGTGACCCACGAATTGGGGGATTTGACCCATGAAATCTTGTTGTAGAAGGAAAGAAAAAAATGAAAATCATGGGAAAAGAAGAGATGATATGATACAAAGGGAGGCCTATACTTTGAGTGACAAACATTTACTTTGTGTTGGTTTTCTACCTGTCTTTGTTTGGAAAGGGAGGTTGCTAGTAAATGTTTGTCACTCAAAGTATAATCAAATGTTGGCTAGTCACTGATAGTAATTTACATGGAAAAATCCCCAAGTATCACTAAGGTCAAGCCACTAAAGTCCACATAGAGTAGATTCATAATTAGGAAAATGCAATTTCTATTAGAAACTTGAAGGACGAGCAATTGCCTTTGGTCTCTCTATTGGTCTAGAAAATCTACCAGAGTCATAAATTGAAGGAAGTTCAGATCCCTGGTTTATATTAAGGAAATAATCCCAATGTTAAAGAGAGGCAAAGTTTTAAAAATAAACAATAATAAAAGAATGAGAAATGCAAATTTAAGCTATAAATTTGAAATAAATGAAATTTAGAATTTAATGCATTGTGATTAATTAAGCTTCATTAGAATTTGGTAGGAGAGGAAATTTTACCATGAAATACACAATAACTTTGATGTCCAAAGGGGAAAGATTTGGGAATAGTAACTAATCCGTGAATATAGCAAAGAGATGCATGTAATTAGGAGATTAGTAAATTTTGGTAAAAACATAGTTTTACCATGGAGGATTTTTTTTCCAAGAAATGTAATATTCTAGAGAATAATTTAAAAACATATTTTCCATAAACTTGTAAATGTAAATTTGTGTAATTCTATGTTTTTTGGACAAAGTTGAATGAATGGTAAATTTTGGTAACTACTAGTAAATTCCCAAATTTACCATTTAAATGTTTTGATACTTGAATAATAAAGATGGAAACTATTATACTACAACTATAAATTTTTTGTTGGTGCGTGAGTAATGGAAAACTTGAAACCTTTCCCTTTCTGTGCAAAGCAATAAATTTTACTAAGTTTCCTAGTTTTAATAATAACACCCTGCACAAGCCGCTCCGCACTCCTGGAAGAAGTTTGGTAAACATATTTTATATATTTATTAAAGGCCTGGGAAATGTACTTTCCTCCTCTCTCTCAAAGTATAAATATTTATATTTATATTAATATCAATCCATCTGGATGCATAGAAAGGAGTAAATACTTATATTTATATTAATATCCATCCATCTGAATGCATATAAAGGATAAAATGTTTGGAGTGCGATGACCAATGGAGTTTTAAACATTACAATATTAAATATTCACATTAAGACCCTTTTGGAGTCTAGACATCATAGTAAATGGAAGGGAGTGTTTGAATAAAGAGAGAAGGTCTTGGAGCAATGGCGCGAGTGTTAAAAGGTCCCACCTATATTTTTCAATATTTAATTAAAATTTTCTCGTTTGTAATTGGTTGCCAGACAAACGAGAGGAGCATACACGTTGAGAGTACAAAGACATTGGGGCGATGGCCTGAGTTGATAATATTATTAAATATTATAACAATTAAACACACTTTCCTTTTCCTTTTCGGAGTTGGCCATCGAACAAATGAGAGGAGTATGTGTGATTAGACTCCGAAGAGTTCGGAGTACATTAGCTTGAATATTATAAGGTTATAAAATATATAATATTTCACATGAAGGAGTTTTGAATTGCCAAAAATAATATATAATATTAAATATATTTTAATTCTTTTTATTTCCCTATATATATATATATATACACATGAAGACTTCGGTGAGAAGTCATAAGCCAAGTATGTGATTTATATGCTAATCAAGGTTATTAAACCTAAGTAGATTAGGTTTAATTAATTGTATTATAACACAATATAATTAATTAAATTTTAAGATAATCATTACAAGATTGGTATTTAAATTAATGAGAAAACCCCTTTTGGGATGTAGAATTCCCAAGGGAAAGAGAGGGAAAGTAAATCCTCATTAATTATCAGGCCATAATTATTAGACTAAGTAAAAAATAATTATGGGGGTGGGGGGGTGATTAATTAGTGGAGAACTAATTATCCCCAATGAGGATTAAATAAATAAATACCGAGGAGTGTTATTTTAATAAAATATTTATTAAGTAACTTAATCAGTTTATATCAAATGGACAAATGTCAATCTCTGGTTGAGAGAGCCTTTGTACCCTATGATGATGTGGTGCATCACGGTGGGTCCACGTTTCAAGTGGATATTGAGCCATATATCATGTTAGGAGATAGATACATGGTGGCAGTAGTGACCAAGGTGGCAATAAAGAATTCAATCTTAGTTGTAGATCCTTACAGGTCCCACATAAGCTAAGTGTAGCTAGAGCAGGAGAAGGGTCATTAAATGTCATGTGAGTTGGTTAATTTGAAGTAATCAGACCAATTGATGTTCCAACCCCAAGGGATAATGTATCTATAGGTTATATTCGTCAGAGTGTGTGTATTTGAAGAGAGTCTTTCATAGCGGATTAGGTGCAAGAAGTTTCCTAGCCCCAATGGGAGGACTCAGATGAAGAAACAAATATCTGAACCATTGAACAAGGGATTCAAGTGTGTCAAGTGGAATATGCTACGTTACTTCCATGTAGGATGGCACAAGTGATGGGGAACCACATGGTTTCCACAAGGCACTAAGATGGACTCCATGAATGAAAGTCTGGAAACTTTGGGAGGCTGTAACTTCTGATCCAGAGCTCAGTTATGGACATGGTGATAGTTGTTGGAAATCTCTTGATGAGTAGAATATGAGGGTAGCCTCTAGAATAGGCTTTGAGACGATTGAGGAAAAAATAAAATTTAATACCCCATCCCTTAAAAAGTTACTTAGGGGGTTGGGTGTGTTACAATGACAAGAAAACAAATGAATCCAGGTTGAAGTTAACCTCAGATGTAGTTTTTTTTTTTGTATATGACTTCAAGGATTATACAACAATTGAGCCTAAGTTTTGGAAAAGAATTATCAATTATTTAAACAAGGACAAAGAAAATCCTCTATATCCTAGGGATTAAGGCCGTGTGAGGTGGGTTTTGTAGGAATCATAAAACACATAGAATACATTATCCAACATTGGTACTAGATGGACTCAATAATTAAAAGAGATCCATTGATTCTTTAGAATCCATGAGGAACACATACATTTCAATATGTCTTCCCATTTTAATGTCACTTCCAAAATTAATGAAACAAAATACTATATTACAACTCAGGTAGTAGAAATCATGAGGTATTTGGTGGAATTGAAGCAATAGTTGGTATTCTTGGAAGCATAATGTAACCTTATTAAAATTTGGCACTCAATTTGAGTAGGGGCACCCAATCCATGGCATCAAACCAAATACTTCTAGTCAATTCTTCCAGGGGAGAGTTAAATGAGGATGAAACCATGCACTATGCTGATGAGGAAATGGAAATCCTAAACCAAGACCCTAAACCAGTACATGTTTGGACGATGCAATTATTTACTATGTTCTTTGTTAATTTTAATGTTTCTAAGGACAAATAGAATGTTAGGCATATATTATAGAATATATAACATCAAGGGATACTGGGTAGTTTTGTATAAGGACAAAGTCAATCTCTATTTTCGGCTTGTAGTAGAACTCTTTTCGGATTGTGTATTAGTTTTTTTGAAACTCAGTGGAAAAATACATTCATGTAACTTCAATTGTTGCTTTTGATGTAGTTTTTATCAATATAATTTACCCAATTATTGTTAAAAAAAATTATTCTTGACTTCGAAAAACATTAAGACAAAGGACAAATTCCTCATTTAAAGGTAAAACTCAGAATTTCAATAGAAAAGGCTAGGTCATCGATCCCTTTTAAAATATATCATCAGACACTTCTGAAAAATCATCTTTATAAGACATCATTCCTCTTTAAAAGATTCCATTGATCGCTTTTGAAGGATTAGATTGATAGGTTTTTTGGCCTCTTTGAAATATGCCCATAGAGCCTCATTCAAAGATGTGTCTAATTCAAATGACAAGTCAATTATGCCTCCTCCCAACAAGATATCAATTAGGGAACTTTAAATATAACATTTTGAAGTAAAATACAATGGTTTTTCAACCCATTTGAAAGGCACTTTTGAACTCTTAACCGAAAATGGGCATTGGCCCAACTTCAAAGATAACCCTTTAAAGTAACAAAAAAAGGGCTCTCAAACTTGTTTGAAGGACACTTCATATGAAATAAGGGCCAGCCAACTTATTTAGAAGGAACCTTTCGAAATGCAAACAATCAAAGGCTAGAAGAACCACCAAATTTAACACTTCGACTTTGACAAAAGTCATACTAGGCCATATGATCCAAATAATTCCTTCTAAATAGTAGGTTGGCATTTAGAGTATAATTAATATATATAGTTTAAAATCATGAACATGGAATTGATTGTTGTTAGGAAATGTACTTTGAACTGAAGATGGCCAACACCCCTCAAGTTTGAATGCACACATAATATAGAATGTGTAACATGAATTTGAACCAAATAAACTCTAAGGTATTTTGAATATTAGAGGCATGTAGGATATTAATGCATAAATTAAAATGTGCCACATCATACATCCTTGAATTCCAGTACCAATTCATTCATAATCAAAACATAACTTAACAATACAATTTTAAACATGAATCAAACACAAAGATATAACACTTATCTTTTGAACCGTCTGGTTTATGGAAACTGACTACTAGTGAATAATTTTCCACCCAAATATAGAAAATAATCTATGGATGCCACCCCTAAGCTAGGATATGAGGCCATTAGGGTGAGTGACATTGGTCCATGACACTTTGGTCACTCACCCAACCCAACTTCTCTTAGTCTCAACCAAATTATTTACCCCATAATTCTCCAGGAAACACTTTAGTAAGCCCAACCATGACACTCCCTTCACTTCCACACACAACATAAGGAAGATATTTCCCTTCTCTTCTCAATAGTCCCTTGAGGATATTCTTCCCTATAGTTCTCTTTTGTGTGTGCATAAGGAGTCTAAGTTGTTGTCTACCTTCAAGCTTAACTAAATAGGGTCATATATTTTGTTTTCTCTTGAGTTGATAGTTTGTTGGCCCTCGACCAAGTTTTGAGGAAATCTTGGTCAGGTTTGACCACTTGTGGACTTTGATAGGTTGGTCGAATATGGAGCACCCAAGCAGAGCTGAGATCATAGATCTCACTTATTTTTTGGACTTTGTGGACCCAACAAGGAGTTGTTAGGGTTTTTGTAATGGGTTATGGGATGTCGGCCCATGGGTTTACCCATGATTAGGCCTTATTGTAAAATTATAAATAAGTAAGATTGTAAGGTAGAAGAAAAGAAGAGATCGAAGCGATGCAAGAGACTTAGAGAGTGAAGTATAAGTAGCAAAGTGCAAGTAGTTCTGAGTGCTTTGTGCAGTAGAATGTGTATATAAGGCTCTGTGCTTGATAAAGGAGTTGGCTCTGTGCCTTGACCTAATTTTAGGAAGGAGGATCGGGTGCTTAGTGCGCAGATCTCCTATCCTCTGCAAATCTTGTCTCTATGGCTTAGTGCATAGGAGAATATGAATGTAAGAGATTGGAGACTAATAAAGAAGATGAAGCAGTTGGTGGACGTAGCCCCACACTGGGGTGAACCACGTATATCTTGTGTCTTTTGATGTGCTTTATGTTGTGTTGTTTATATTATGAATCTGCTTAACGCTTTGCTTATTATGTATGTTGGATAGATCTAATGTTGCTTAGTCATTCACATGTGGTAGGGATGCATGAATGCTAGATCTACTCTGTGTTGTGTGCTAAGTAGTTGAAGTGCTTAATCTTTAGTGTTACTATGTCGATCTATCTTAGGGTTTGTTCTGCGATGTTAATGAAGATAATGAGTTAATGCATACCATATTCTAAGTGTTATTAAAGTACTTTGTGAAGTATTATAATCACATATCTGTGTTCCAGATTGGTTACAGTCACCTGAGTTCTGTAAGCCCCCCCCTGCCTCTACCTTAGGTGAGACTTCACCTTCTTTGCAGGTGTTTCCGAAAGGGACAGTAGTTAGGGTTTTTTTGGTGCACTATTAGAGTTGAACCCTATGTCTTCCCTTGTGCCAACACATGGTTCCATTGTCGGGATGTGAAACTGTGATTGCTGGGAACTGAAGTAAAGAAAAGAGAATCTATGTGCATAGATATGCTATTGTAGTGTGCAATACTTTACTTGACTTGTGAAGCTCTATGCTAAGAAAGAAACCTGATATGAAGAAAAGAGGTAAGATATTGAAAGAGGTAAATATTTGTGCTTTGATAAGAGTAAGATAAGAGAAATGTTTTGTTTCAAAAGCATGAATTTAGGTATGATTAATAGATTATGTCCTATTCTGAAAGCTAGGGCATAGTTGGAAGAAAGAGTTGATCTGAATAAATTTGATAAAAGTAAAGAAAGATATGTTATTCCTATGCATAGAAAGAATTTTTGGACTAATA
>CBVK0100576306.1:0-15472 GCA_900067695.1 Picea abies | reverse complement strand
AAAGGAAAGATTATAACCCTATGTGGAAGAGTTACTAATGTACCTGTTATTATCCATGGAACATCAACTAAAGAGGAATTTGAAGTCATTAAATTTGTTGAGAACAATGCCCCATTCCCACTTTTGTTAAGAAAGACTTGGATCAAGAAGGATTATATCAAAAGGAAAGCAGAGGATAAAGCCACAGAAAAGAAGAAGAAAGAACTAAGGGATTTCATAGCTAGAAAAATTAGTCGACTAATAGAAGAACGAGAAGAGAAGTCGAAGCAACAGAGCGCAAGAGAATTAGTTGTCTTAGTTGAAAGAACACAAGAAGGTTTGAAGGACCTATCCATTCAAGAAAGAAGTATACCCACCCTGGAATTAATAAGAGAAGAGGTATTAACTTCTAACCCTTTGAGAGAACATCAACAATGCAAAGTCACTACGCTAGGAGAAGTTAAGAATAAGAATGGAAAGAGGAATCCAGAAACAATTAGAGAGACTCACATCATAGGAAATAAGGCAAGGAATATCAATGAGAATAAAGCCAAGTTGGAAAATCTATCAGAAGTTACATGGAAGACTTCACAGGAGGCAGGTTTATAGGATTTGAACCTCGCTGGAACAATAGAACCACACAAAATGGGACTTCGCCCTGGCGAAGCTATATGACCATTGGAGGTGCCCCGAATGTTAGAACGACGCTTTAGAATGGATAGGAAACACATTTATGGGCGGATGGACTACATTTGGGATGTTGAGACCACGCCATAATAGATAGATTCACATTAATGGAAGCATTCCTACCCGTTGGAAGAATCTGCTACGACGCTTTCTTATTTAACCCATCGGACGTTGCGCCGGGACCAATTTTTTCCACCCGTGATTATATGAGACAAAAGAGAATTGATTGTGTGTTGAGTTGTGCTATCAGACCTCGCCATCCATTTTTTACTCCACCTGTCTATTCCCCTACCCTGACCTACCTGTTTAAAATTGAGAATGTCGAGAAAATGCACTGAGTTAGAGAAGCTCATCAAGGAGGTTCTTAAGAAGTTTATGGATGATAAAGCTATGTCTGAAGAAGTACATGCATCCTTAAGAAGTTTATGGATGATAAAGCTATGTCTGAAGAAGTACATGCATCATCGACTAGGGGACTCCAGGATTCCCCTTCGACTGGACGACATTCTGGCTGTACCAACCCTGTGACTGAGCGATGAAGTAAGCATTGTGAAGATATGGTGAATGTGAAGCAGATCCTATTGATATTACCATAATATATCTCGCCTTTGGCTAGAGTGGTTAACCGTGACAACATCCCATGGGAGTTTGTGTACACTTTGATCCTCGTGTACATCCTGAAGGGAATATGCGTGGTCGGGAGCCAATTGGGACAGATCCCATTACTGAAGAACAATGACTTTAACCTGGGGGATAAAAATAAATATGAAATTCTCACACCTCATTGATACTTGATGAAGACCACTCAGAAGAAGCCTCACCTATACTCAATGTGATGAAGATTCCCCATTTTGGCCAACACCAGGAGGTTAATGCTTGCGTTAAACTCCTCTTATCATGCTACCATGGAAGATACCTATGGCTTGACAGGTGTATTATTGTGGATTTGACACTGATCCACCTGATTACAGGATTGAGCATGCAGGGACCCGACCCTCAACAATTTTACCTAGGGAAGACCTGGGATTTCTCCCTGGCTCAGGGCATTAAGGAAGCATATGGAGAAGTTGAAAAAGGGAAGTGAGGCTACAAGGTAGCCTCTATCCAAGATGGTGCAGTGCACCTCGATTTCCAACTCATAGCTGGAAAGATTGTAAGAAAGAATCGCCCCACACAGGTCATCGGGTTCATGGTGGACCTCGCAGGAAAGTGCGTATAGGTAATGAAAATGAATTGGGTGAGTTACCTCATCAATGAGCTTGAGAAAGACTGTCGTGAAGCTCAGGATCAGGGATACAAGTTCCACTTTAGCTGGCTTCTTTAATTGATTTCATTTTTCTCTTGGAAAATGCCAGAAGGAGCCACCTTCTCAAAGATCGAACCATCAGAGCCGGTGGCTGCTAGGTTCTCTACCTTGTGGCACACCAATGATATGTCGAAGCAGTGGAAGTTGAACATTGTGTTCCATGCCTTTTATTTGCAATTGAAGGTTTCCATTGAAGCCTTTCCACGCATGAACCAGTACCGAAATTTTTCAAAGTTCTATGTAGACCATAATTTTATATATATCACTGCATGCAGAGATGAGATAAAGGAAGAGTTGTAATCATATTACAAGCTAACAAATAACGACATGGAGTAGATCACGAAGGAGTGGCCAAAGGAGTTCCTTGTACTGGTCGATGATGCAGAACTATCTGATCTCAACATCATAGGAAGCCCCTTGGTCACATGGGTCAAGCATGCTGGACAATCCAGTGCAAAGAAGAAGAAGAAAAAGGAGGAAGCCCAGAATAAAGAGACTGATGAGGAGGACAACGCCTCTGAAGAAATTGGATCTGGCTCACCCATAGGAGGAGGATGAGGAGAAGACTAAGAAGATGGACAAGGAGGAGGGGATGAAGGAGAAAATCAAGGTGAAGGAGAAGCTACACCGATTAAATATCCCCTTACTGAAATAGTAACCTCATAGAAGAGGAAGGTTTCTTCGCGGAAACCTTCAGCAAGAAATAAGATGCGGACTAGTAAACCCCAGATGGAGGCCACACTCACAGAAGAGGATATCAATCTAGTATGTGGAGCCATGTAGGATTATTCAAAGGATATCTTGTAGATATATGGAGCGAAGCAGGAGGAGATGTATGGAAGGGTTGAGGAGAAATTAAAGGAAATACAGCAAGCCATTCGTTTGAGTCGCACAGTACCCACTGCACCTTCCTTGTCAGAGATTGCAAAATTGGGGGATGAGCCTGCCCAATTAAGAAGACTTGCAGATGTGACAGAGACTCGATTTCATAAATTCCAAGAAGAAAAAGGTTTTAGAATCCCTGAAGAAAGAGAAAGAGGAAGTCTTAGAGAAACTACAATTTGAGCGGTACTGTGTAACCGCTTCTGGAAATGAGAAAGATGAATTTCAGGCGATGATCGAGGAGGACAAAGAGAAGATACAAAGAGAAAGGACCAGCTTCTCACAGAGAAGAGTGCAATCAAAGAAGCAGTGAATAAGGAACTTCTCTCTGTGCCCGGCTTGGCATAGGAGGAACAAGAAACAGTTTAGATTCAAGTGGTGAAGCTCGTTGAGGCCATCCAAGAACTTCAAGCGAGGATAACAGAGTTGGATATTCAAGTAGTATTGAGCAATTCGAAAGAGGTGCATGATCAAAGGGAGGAAGCCTCTAAGAATGCATTTGAAAGGATTAGATCCCTTGGATCGGAATGAAAACAACTAAGCGATATAAGCACACAGACTTATGAATGCCTCACAGAAGATCCATATATAAGGAAACTGGAAGCGTAGTTACAGGAGGTGTAGCAGCAGAAACTATCAGTACAGGCACAGATGAAGCTACTCACTGCAATAGAGAGAATGAAAATATCACAAGAACAACACACGATACAATAATATATTACTTCCATCTAGGGAAGAGTAATGGAATTCATGCAGAAGATGCAACCTATGCAGGATGAGGCCTGCAAGGTGTTTGAAGAAATTGAAGGACAAGGATCGTAAACGGACCAAGTGGTTGTGATAGTGGAACAACCCCTAGAAGGGCTTGTTATAGAGCAGATGATCCAAGATATCGTTGAGCAGGAGGCTCAGATGAGGCAGCAATTTGAGGTAGCTAGAGTGAAGCTCGAGGCCTTCGAAGCAGCGTTGCCTAGACCTGAGTGACTCTGGATGAGTCACAGGTGAGTGTTGGTGGCCTATTGGCCCTCAACCAAGTTTTGAGGAAACCTTGGTTAGGTTTGGACCACCGTTTGGATTTCGACGCAAGGATTGAAGATGGAGCACCATGGCAGAGATGAGATCCTAGATCTCACTTGTTTTGCGGGCTATGTGGACCTAGCAAGGGGTTCACTAGGGTTTTTGTAATGGGTTATGGGATGTCGGCCTATGGGTTTACCCATGTTTAGGCCTTTTTGTAAGGAAATGTAAAAGTATAAATAGATAAGAATTTATGGTAGAAGTAGAGAAGCGAAAGATAGCTTGCAAGGCTAAGTGTAAGTAGTTTTGGGTTGCTTTGTGCAAAAGATTGTGAATTTAAGGCTCTGTGCTAAATAGAGAAGTTGGATTTGTGTTGTGACCTAGTTTTGGGAAGGACGATCCAGCACTCAGTGTGCATATCTCATGTCCTCTGTGAAGCTTGGCTCTCTGGCTTAGTGCACAAGAGCAGATGAATGTAAGTGATTGAAGAATAATAAATAAGATGAAGCAATTGGTGGACGTAGCCCCACACTGGGGTGAACCACGTATATCTTGTGTCTTTTGATGTGCTTTATGTTGTGTTGTTTATATTCTGAATCTACTTAGCTCTTTTCTTATTATGTATGTTGGATAGATCTAATGTTGCTTAGTGATTTATTGTACTTTATGAATGAATGCTAGATCTAACTCAATGCTATGTGCTAAGTGGTTGAAGTACTTAATCTTTATTGTTATTGTGTCAATCTATCTTAGGGTTTGTTCTGTGATGCATATCATCTTCTAAGTGTTATTAAAGTACTTGTGAAGTGTTGTAATCACAGATATTTGTCCCATCTTGGTTACAGACACCTAAGTCCTATAAGCCCCCATACCTCTACCTCGGGTGAGACGTCACTTGCTTCACAGGTGTTGCCGAAAGGGCTGGTAGTTAGGGTTTTGTTGGTGCACTGTTAGATTTTAACCTTGGGTCTACCCTTGTGCCAACAAAACCCTGAAGGCATTTCAAAGCCATTGGTGTCGGCCAATCCTACATAGCTTGAATATTTTTGGGGTCCACTCTTACCCCGTCATGACCCATAATTTGTCCCAAGTATTCGACCTCTCTCACCCCAAAAGAACACTTGGAATTTTTGACAAACAATTGATTTTCCTTTAACAATTGGAGTACTTTTTCCACATGGGGTGGATGGGCATCCGAAGTGAGGGTGTAAATGAGGATGTCATCGAAGAAGACCAAAAAAAACTTCTGAGGATAGGGCTTCAAGAGTTTATTGTGATACTTTGGAAGGTAGATGGAGCATTGCAAAGGTGTAAAGGCATTACCAATAATTCATAATGGCCTTCATGAGTTCATAAAGAAATATTGGGGATATCTTCTCCATTCATCCTAATATGGTGATAGCTTTCAGAGTGAAGATACAATTTGGTGACGACACATGTGCCCTAGATTTCATCTAATAGGTCATCAATGACGATAATGGGAAACTTATCTTTAATGGTCAATTTATTGAGGGCACAAAAATATGGACACATGCACCAAGAACCTTATTCTTTTAAGACCATCACAATTGGGGATGAATATGTGCTAGTACCTGGGAGAATGACGTCTGCCTCCAATAGATCCTGCACTATTTTCCTAATTTAATTTTTTTGAGAAAATGAATACCTATAGGGGTGTACATTTGTTAAGAAACAAACATCAATATAGCATATAAAAACCTCAGCAAAAGTACTCAACGCCTGAGGATATAGAATACATGTCCAGGGTCCCTTATTCATCAACAGTTGGCAGCTTGATCTTTGTGATGATTTGCACAAGACTAGATATTTCACATGCAGTGGGAGTTGTGACCAAGTATATTAACAATCCAAGTAAATAACACTGGGAGGTAGTAAAGTGGATTCTCAGGTATTTGAGAGGTACTTCTACTAGTGCATTAGTTTTTGGAGGTTTAGACATTGTTCTACAAGGATATGTTGATTCAGATATGGTAGGTGATAAATATTGAAGGAAGAGCACCACATGGTATGTTTTTACTATAGGTGGAACAACAGTAAATTGAATTTCAAAACTACAAAATGTTTTTTCACATTCAAAAACAAAATAAGAGTATGTTGTTGCAATAGAGGCTAGTAAAGGAATTATTTGGTTACATATGTTTATGGAGGAATTGGGAAAGAAACAAGAGAATAACAGGTCGTGATGTGACAACGAGAGTGCCATTCATATTGAAAATAAATCATCCTTCCATTTGAAGACTAATCATATAAAACTCAAGCACCTTTTCATATGATCCACCTTGGAAGATGAACATTTGAAGCTGGAAAAGATACATACTAGCCATATTTTTGCATACATATTAACAAAGGGAGTAACCAGGGAGGAACTTAGTTCCTTATCAGTTTTGGTTTATCTTCAAGCATGAAGGTGAATATGAGAAATTTTCCAAGTCCAATGTCAATCATAGTCCAATAGATACAACAACAATGGAGTTGTTATGATCAATCTCCAAGTGGGAGATTGTTGGTTGTGGAGCCTGATTATCTTTCTGATTCAGAGGTCTTTGTTTTCAACCATGTTTAAACCCCATGAAGACTCTACACGCCTCCACGTGGGGCGGTTGTAGGGTAGACTTACCCCTGAAGGAAAAATTGCCTTGTAAATGTATATTGTAATTTCATAGTAAATCTGGACAGTTCATTATAAGGTCGTAGAACCAACAATAGAAGTTATGTTGGGGTTTTTTTCCCTAGAAGGAAACCCTCTTTTATGAGGGAATTATATTACGACTGTGTATTATTGTTGTTGGCCCTCAACCAAGTTTTGAGGAAACCTTGGTCAAGTTTGGACCACTTTTGGACTTCGATAGGTTGGTCGAAGATGGAACGCCTAGGCGGAGTTGAGATTGGGATCTCACTTATTTGGCGGGCTATGTGGACCCAACAAGGGGTTCCTTAGGGTTTTTGTAATGGGTTATGGGATGTCAGCCCATGGGTTTACCCATGATTAGGCCTTATTGTAAAAGTATAAATAAGTAAGATTTTAAGGTAGAAGAAAAGCAGAGAGCGAAGCGATGTAAGAGACTTAGAGACAAAAGTCTAAGTAGCTAAGTGCAAGTAGCTCTGAGTGCTGCATGAATAAAAATGTGTATGTAAGACTCTATGCTTGATAAAGGAGTTGGCTCTGTGCCTTGACCTAATTTTAGGAAGGAGGATCGAGTGCTTAGTGCGCAGATATATTGTCCTCTGCGAAGCTTAGCTCTATGGATTAGTGCACATGAACAGATGAATCTAAGAGATTGGAGACTAATAAAGAAGATGAAGAATTTTGTGGAAGTAGCCCCACACTAGGGTGAACCACATATATCTTGTGTCTTTTGATGTGCTTTATGATGTGTTGTTTATATTATGAATCTTCTTAGTGCTTTTCTTATTATGTGTTTTGGATAGATCTAATATTACTTAGTGCTTCACATGTGGTAGGGATGAATGAATGTTAGATCTACTTTGTGTTTTGTGCTAAGTGGTTGAAGTTCTTAATATTTACTATTACTACGCCAATATATCTTCAAGTTTGTTATGCAATGTTAATGAAGCTAATGAGTTAATGTGTATCATCTTCTAAGTGTTATTAAAGTACTTTGTGAAGTATTATAATCACAGATATGTGTCTTGGCTTGGTTACTGACACCTGAGTCCTATAACTCCCCTTGTCTCTACCTCGAGTGAGACTTCACCTGCTTCGAAGGTGTTTCCGAAAGGACCGGTAGTTAGGGTTTTTTTGGTGCGTTGTTAGAGTTGAACCCTGGGTCTACCCCTGTGCCAACATAGTCAAAAGAAATATATAGGGTAAATGGGTATGGATTCCTATCAACCCAACCTCTATGATATTTTATATCCTTCCATCTATCCTCTTAGGTTCGTAGCCTTCTCTTCATCATCTTACTCTTCTCAGTTTCATACCTTCTCTTCCTTAGTGTTAGGATATTTAGAAACTTAGGGGTTAGTTAAGATCAACTTGGTCTAATGTGTCTTTAAGTAAAGTGTGTTTCTTTTATGTGCATTGTAATTATCTAATTAGATAGTTGCGATTATTTTCTAGACATAAAGTGATGTGATGGTTCTGTTGGGTTGTTAAATTCTTTGCAGTGAAAGTCTAGTTAAGGTGAATCGACTAATGTTTGAAGTCGACGTATATCGAAAACATTGATAAAAACTCAAAGGTAGAGGAAGTCGACCGGGTAAATCCGAAGTCAAAGATATCGATGACAAGTCAACCAACAAGAGTTCGAAGTGTGGGCATGAGATGAATGACTAGATACTGAATGAAGGCCGACTGGTAAATCCGATTTGGAGTCGACTGTAAAAGAATCCCAAGATTTGCGGGATTTGTAGCCAATAATATGCATGTATCTGTAACCATTTTTGGGCTTGAATATTTAGGGCTTTTCCTATTGTAAAGCCTATAAAGAGGCGTGTTGTAAGGCCACAAAGGCTAATGTTGTAATGCACTTATGCAGGTTAATGCATGTGTAGGTATAGGTTGTTGGTCATGCATATGTAAGCCGATTTGGATACAAGGTTGTTCTTACATAGGAAAGAGGGTATGATGTCCATTGTGTCTTAGGTGTGGACCAAGTTTAGGAATGTAACCTTTTATTTGGATTGAATAAGAAAACAAGAGAGAATAATTCTCAAATGAATGTTGGTTTCTCTCGATTAAGGGTTCTAGGGTAAAAACCCTAGTTCTGAGCGCTATTGACTAGTGTGAAACCAAAGAATTCCAAGCTCTATTAGAAGGAGAAATTGGGTTCATGGACAAAGTTTTGGAGTAGTTTGAATCCCGAACTGAGGGAAATTTCAATTTTATAATTTTGAAATACTGTGGGTTAAGGTTGGGAGGTCATCATTTTTTGTATGAGAGCAAACGAATTTTGTTTGTATTGAAGAGACCAGCTTAAGTTTATAAATATGAAATAGAATATTGTAGCCAAAAGAGAATTTGAGTTGATTTAGATTGGAAAATTCACAGAGGAAGGCATGCGGAATTTGCAGAAGTGTTGGGACAGAGAGTTGTCCATTCAAGTACATTGAATGTCGAAGACAAGATCTCATAACATATATTGAAGGTATTATTAATGTTATATTAACTCTGGTTATGAGGAATTGTGAATGCAAGTATCAGGAAGGATATGGTAGCATCCAATAGGAAGTAGTACCATGATAGGGAGCAATAAGATCTCTCAAGTGAAGAAGTTGTGGAAGAACATTACAACAATAGATGATGTAATTAATTCCAACTAGAGATTGGAAGTAAGTGGAGAGGACAAGAGGAGTTCTCAGAAGAAAGTGAGTAGGTGCAAAGCCAAAGAAGAGTAGAGGAGTGATCATAAGGTTCCATTGGATAGAAACTTTGATACCAACAGGCCACATCTCAAGGGGAATCTTGGTGAGGTATTAGGTAGCAGATGAGGATATTTTCTATAGGATATTGATGTAGCTAACAATGAACAAGGAGATGTTCACAAAAGTAGAGGTGAAAATGACTACTAATGATCATTATGAAGGTTCTGGAAGAAGCCACAACCTAGGAAAAGAACATGCCAAACTAAATGGCATGAAGAAGATGAGTCAAGAGGAGTTTGATAGAGGATTGGATGAGTTGAGAGAAAAAATCAGTTACGTTGGAAAAAGGCTATAGAGGAAAATAGAGGAAAACCAGAGACAAGGATGGAATCTAAAGAATACAATCAAGTGGCCTGTGATGAAATTATTTGCAAGAAATATGAGTGAAATACTGAAGATCTTGAAGTGAAGGTTAAGTGATTTACTGAAGAAGGAGGAACTCAGAGGAGCTGAGTTCAGACATTGGTCATTGAAAGAAGTTCAATTTTGTGAACCAGAGAAAGGAGGTATCCTCGAAGAGGATGAGAAAGAAGAGAGACTTGTTGAGAGTCTCATGAACTATTTGGGAAGTTCAGATCAACATGAGGATGTGATGACAGAGGAAGGCAATGAGGCTACGGAGCCTTATTTTTTAAATCTGATAATTTGTGTAGGACTGTAGGTTGGGAAAAGGAATAATTTTGAAACTCATCTGGGACTATCATAAATAATGCTGAAGATAGAGACATGATTTTTGAAATCATAGAAATAGAACATAATCATAATTATGTTATGAAGTAGGATGACATATTGTCATCTCATGAAGGTATCCAAAGGAAGGACTACACAAAACCTACAAATCAAATTGTTGAAAAGGTAGATGCTAATGAGAGTATGATGAGGTGTTTAGAACATCACAAGAAGATGATGCCATGAAAGGAATATAATAGGCTTGATGATGCATTGGAAAAGAGAAAGATGATGATGGAAGCATCAACCAAGACTTCAAAGTCTCATAGTTTTACAACTGATCATTGGTGTATGTTTGTCACTTATGCAGGTTAATGCATGTGTAGGTATAGGTTGTTGGTCATGCATATGTAAGCCGATTTGGATACAAGGTTTTTCTTTCTTGTGCGAGAGGGAATGATGTCAATTGTGTCTTAGGTGTGTACCAAGGTTAGACATGTAACCTTTTATTATAAATGAATAAGACAACAAGAGAGAAGAATGGTCAAAGGAATGTCGGTTTTCTCGGTTAATGGTTTCCAGGGTAAAATCTCGGTGTACTGTGTGATTTCTTGTTTTCATTTGCATTCTTGATTAAATATTTTTTCTCTTCTGCTAGGATTAGTGTGGAAGTGTCATGTATTTCCCGACATGTGGTATCAAAGATTAGGTTTTCCTTGACTAGTGAGTGTTTAGAGAAGTCACTAGAACATTTGGATCATTTTTCGATGGAGTGTTCGTATCAATTGCCACTTTATATTGTCGAGAGAATGAAAAAAATCAGATCCCCCCAAACATTGTTTCACATCACATCGTTATATCTATGTTACAGGTATCATTGTTGGTGCCATGTTTCTATTGGACACGTGTCATCTCTACTTTCATTGTCCAAGCCCACAATGGACATTGCAACCGCGATGACTTAAGGTCGCACTTGCAATGCCATAGAACATAACAAGAGATATGTACATGGATTTAGATATGCGATGCCATAGCACCTCACAACAATGAATTCCATGGAGTCAGACATGCGATGCCTCAGATGTCATAGCGAGATCCTATAACGCTGACGTCTACACCATATTAGCGATGGGGGAAACATCGTTGATAATGTCGGCACAGTGGCAACCTTAGAATGTAAGAAGACCGATGAGGGTATTATATCTATGATGTCTATCATATCATCGATAGGGGAAATGTTGATAACATCAGAAGATTGATGACCTGTTAGTATTTAAAAAAAAATGTAGTGACAATTCTTGAATGTAGGGTTATTATAATTTTTTTTTAAATATAGTGGGCCTACAGCCCACTCTCAACCTAAGTCAACACAACACCAAAGTATACAAGATAGTTCTAATGACCAAGCATCAAGCCATGAGCTAAGAGGAGGAGAGTCCATGAGGGTTTGAGTGCTCAATGTGTCGAATATATGTTGAGAGGCTCGTATATATAAATATATGCAAATTTTTTCACATGACACATGTGGGATTATTCCATAATTGCCCAACATTCAAAGCACCCACCATCAACAACAAAGGGTTTGGATAGTCGGTGTTCCTTTCATGTAATGACTGTGGATCTAGAGGAAGGCATGGAATCGGGTGTCTGCGAACATATTAGAGAACATATTGGTTGGTATGAAAAGTCGAGGTGTCTGCGAAACTCCTAGGTTCCATATTTAGCTTAGCATCAAATTTCAAACCTGAACACCAATGTCGAAGGAGGCATCAGTGTACACTACACATTGAAATATGGTACCAAGCCAACTAAATTTTGAACTGTGGAATCCCCTCTATGCTTAAATTTTGAACATTTGCATCCATGCCGAGATATATGGAACATTGAGAATGTTTGTGAAAATATTATTAATGCAAAGATTTGGTTGCAGGTATGCATGGATGATATTTCATAAGAATCCATTCTTCTATGGCCATGGAAATTATGATCAGTTTGTTAAGATTGCAAAGGTATTCATCAACAAAGGTAGGGCCAACTATGGCCAGGTTTTTTGCATGGGTTTTTACTTCAAATTGTTTCAAGGGCATTTATTGGACAGATGATTACATATCTAGTTATCCTTGGAGAAATCATTAGCTCTTCATTGCCATTCTCATGCATAGATAGAAGATTTTGCAGATGTCTTTTGAGCTTTGAAGAACATGTTAATACAAAGGTTGGATCCAAAACGACATCCTTTTGGTGGCCAACATATTGATACAACTGCCTTAGGTTGGGCCATGTTAGTAGTCT
Organism: Picea abies; assembly: GCA_900067695.1. NCBI lineage: Eukaryota > Viridiplantae > Streptophyta > Pinopsida > Pinales > Pinaceae > Picea > Picea abies. Next base: position 3,234 of record CBVK0100576306.1, on the reverse strand, counting down.
CTACCAGGGCATTTTGTTTGCAAGTTGATAATATGTCTAATGGTAAACATGTTAGAACTATAATGCTCCTTACTCTTATAGATATGTGTAACTGTAATTTCCATCCTAATACTTGATTTGTTTAGGAGACTAATTATGGTTGTGATAAGGATTTTGTCAAGGTTGTCACTAAGGAGCAAGTACAAATATCGTTAGACAATAGTCCTTTGAGTAATGATCTTCTCCTAATAGATTATGGATTCATAGTATCAAAAAATCAACATGATTATGTTGAGCTAAAATATGATATGGCTCTGTTGCTATCATTGTTGGTGTGCACTCCGATTCTTTTTCATCTCTTGTTCATTGGAAACAAGAAATTCATTGTCAACTAATAATGCAAGGTGATTAGGAAATTCAAAAAGTAACTTTTGGAGGTGTGGACTTGGTGGATGGTCATTTGTTAGTATCTCTAAGAGTATTGTTTGTTGAGGATTTGGATTCCATAGAGAAGCATGATATTATCCATCTGCAAATCATTAGCAATGGAAGCTCCACTTGGTGAGGCTAGTGAAAGGAATGTTCTCTACACATTTATTGCATTATGTCCCATTTCTTTGGGACACTTCCCGGCCAAGATAATGGAGGATAAGATGCTTCTAAGGAAAGAAGAGAATTCAGAATCCATGCAATTGGCAATATAATATCGTTTAAAGAAGAAAGAGATGCTTATTGATTTCATGAGAGATTTGACTCATAAACTAAACAATGTAAAAAGGATTAAAAGAAAAATATTATTCGGAATTCCATCAACACCAACAATTTTGCAGCAAAGTTGAAATAGGGAACTCACTACAAAATTTCGTTGTGAAAGTGCTGAAGCACTTAGTTACACATCGAACTATATTTCCATGCTTCACAAGTGTGAAAGAGCACCAAATCAACATTTGAATCAACATCTGTAATTTCATTTCCCTCACACCAGTATATTGGAAACATCTTCATTAGTTTTCAACCCTTTGACTCCATGCCCAATGGATATTTTCCCCTCAGCTTTGCCACCACTTTCATAAAATTTTCCTCAGTTATATATCTGATCACCATGCTATAATTTTAGTGAGAGATCCCTCTCTAGTTGGAAAGGCCATATTCCATCCCAAATTGGTTTGAAGATTATCTCTATGGTTTTCCTTCCACAACTAGGAAAATTACAGAGTGATAACAATTGGTATCATATTTGTTTGGTTTTTTCTCTAACTAATATACTGTGAATTGCAATAACACACAATTACGTGGAATTGAAACTAGATCATTTACCTCAAGAAAACCTTACTACTTGTTTCCTTTTCATCTATCATACTTAACTGGAATGACAATACACTAAGTAAAGGACATCTCAAATTTTCATTAGATATGGTCTTATCATAATCTAAATCCATGTTGTTTATACTTAGATGCCCATTAAGATCTTCCATTTTCTCATCTTCACCCACTTCTACTTTATAACCATTTTCCTTCATATTTCATTTGAGTAAATGATGACATGTTTTTGGTTTGCAATAAGGGAGAAAGCAAAGATTGATAATTTTTTTGAATATCAACTCCAACATGAACTTCTAACACCTTGTTATTAGAGGAATACTAAAAGGGTCCCAATTTCTTGTGCCTTGATCACTAAAATAATATTTGAAATGAAAAGCATGTGGTCAATAATATTGATTTAATACCTAAAAAATAGATAACTCTACCAATATTTTACAACTCATATAACAATAAAATATTAAAAAAATAATTTTACAAATAAAATATTTGCACGATTAAGTATGATTCAAATATTTTTGCATGATAAATTACAATACATGATATATGCATTTAGTAGTGAAATTTCTAAAATTTAAAAAATGCTAAAACTAAAGCTTCTCGATTCTCTAGTGCCTTTTCATAAACATTAATAATAGAATCAAGACAAAATTATACTAAAACTATTATCCCCAACATGTGAATATAGTCCTTTTCTATCCCCAACATGTGAATATATTCCTTTTCTATTGATAGCATTTAAAAAATGGCTAAAACTAAAACTTATCCATTATCTAATGCCTTTGATAAATACTAACAATAAAATAAAAACAAATCATATTTACACAAAAAGTAATACCTTTAACCCCAACATAAGAATGTATTCAAAGCCAACAAATTTATTTCAAAGCCTATTTTAAAAATCATTATAATTAACAACTATTAATTCCAATTTAACTCTGAAGACATAATTTATAGAGGTATTTTTTTAAACATAGGGATGCAGATTGAAACAATGTTTTCTAACATAGTTGAACAAGAGTCAATTATGCAACACTAAAAGGCTAGTTATATATTCCAACCATGGATTCAAAAACCCACCTAGATTATCCACAATCTCTTGTAAAAGACAACACATGAAACCTTATTGGTTGTGTTCCTTTGAAAGTATATCGTATTAGACATTGTTTCTTGATTATATGAAGAAAATAAAAGCTACCATGCCTTCTTTGGGATGTTTGGGATGCATTTAATAATGTAAGAAAATATTCCATAGTTTGTTGGATATAATTTTATTGGTGATTGATCTTCTTGTAAACATAACCTTATAAGGAACCTTATCTTAGAAACCAAGTAAGATGAAATTCCATAGAATCCAAGTTTACTTAATGACATAGAGAAGAGAGATAAAGATAACACCAACTCAAACTAAAACCCTCAAAATAACCCAACCAAGATGAAATTCCCAAGGATTTAAGTTTACTTAATGATATAGAAGAAGAGATAAAGATAGCATTAACTCAAACTAAAACCCTCAAAATATGAATAACTACAAAATTCCCTTTCAGAAGTCTCTCAAAAGGGATGAAAATGATGGCTTCTTGGATTGTAATAAAGTATTTCTTATAAGCTACGAATAATGTATTTCAAGTTCATACTACAACTTCTTACCATGTCCATGTTCATAAAATTTTATGCTTGTAATTTTTTTGTATTGAATCATTTAAAGTGATAAACTTACATAACTATGGATTTATTTAACTTGTTCTAGAGCTAATAAATTAGCACACATAGTAAAAACACTAAACATGGTGATTGATTGGGTTTTATGTTCTAGACTTGCATAACTGTGGATCTTCTTACCTTGTGCTAGAGTCAGTGAATCAACACACACATGAAAAACACGAAACATGGTGATTGAGTTGGGTTTTACAACTTGGATTTCTTACAAGCATC